>JAODFY010227859.1:0-10419 GCA_027580055.1 Paracaudina chilensis | reverse complement strand
CAAACTGGTTGAAAATCCCATTGGCTACAGTGTGTAATATAGCACACACTAATGTTGACTTTTAGTGACACACTTAAAGTCAATAGAGATTTGGTCATTGAGTTATTTTTGCTGTTTTGATGCTATGGTTGCCAAGAGGTCCATCAACTAATTATTGAATTTGCATTATCTTCAAACTAAAATTTTGCAATGGTTAGTCAGTCGGTACACATGAGCCCAAAATTTTGGACCAAATTTATTCGGACCAAATTCTTTCGGTGCAAATTTGTTTTTCCAATATTTGTGCAGCCCAAATTTTTTTGGGCCAAAAATATTTTCAACCCAAATTTTTGGGCCCAATTAGTTATTAATCTTCACAAAGCAAGGAACCTCACATATGTGTTCTGGTTTGAGTTTTAATTGATCTAAACTGGCCAATAATAACATAAGTTTCACCTCTTTCACCTTATGCCGGGACATATATGCATTTACAATTAGCACCATATGTGTAAGATTATAGTTTCCATGAAAAAGAAGAAACAAATTGAAATGAAATAACACATAGAATGTGAGGATTTTGGTTGGTTATTCAAGGAGCTACCTGCATGGCCCCTTGACTGTTACACACCTACTAGCCAAAGGGGCATTAATGGGTATCTGTAAATTTGACTGTTACGTGGTGCCCTTGTGAACTTGTTGTACAATTACTGAGGATTCTGCAATAAGGCGGGGCATTGAAACATAATCATTTATAATTTTCCTTCAGCATGCCGTACTTGTGCATGTGAGTCGGAGTTCGAGCCTTGAAGACAATTTTGGCCGTGTTGAATTTGAAAATCCAGTATACGGTGAATGAGGACTGAAAACCCTGACCAGAAATGAATTGAAGATGGCTGCTGTATCATGAAGGAAATTCAGACCCTACAACTCTGCGCATCATGAAAATGAGAAATGTACTGAACTTTGCTAGGTTTGAAAGGTACTACAATATCGACAGATATGACAGTAAAACTTAATATAATTATGCTGACCTTGATTAGGTGAAGAAAGCATATCGATGCAGCACTGTTACAGAACAATAAGGTTTTTAAAAAAGCCTATCAATTTAGATTTTTTTCCCAGAATAAAATAAAAAAAACACTCATTTTAAATAATTTCTGTGTTTACAATTTTATATTTTTTATATAAGTGACTCTATGCAATACTTCTTTTTATTTTTTAATACATTTAAGCTTCGTCTGTAGATTATAGTTACCTCATACCTGTGAATTGCAAGACCAATCCACCAGTGACCAATTCACCAGTTACTTGGTTGAAATGTTCCTAGGTATAATCTCATCACTGGCGGATCCAGGGCCTTTGTTTGGGAGGGGCCAAACTGGTGGTACAGTCAGGGGCGCCGGACATTTTTTTAAGCGGCAGGGGCAGCCCTTTACAAAGGCCACAGATGAGATTTTTTATTACCTAACCCAGAGTTGCCGCAGAGAGATCATTTTATTTTATGAACAAGTGGGTTTCATTAAACGTCCAAATTTTTCTTGTTCAGTGTGGATCCAGGGATCGGTGGCCTGTCTAAAAATTTACCGAATAAGAAGAACAAGAGAAAATGGTAAGTAAAGTAAAATAATATCCACATTTTTTCGTAGCGCTTCGCGCGCATTTTTAAACTTGCTTTCCTGATTATGCCGCGCAAAGTTTTATAACAAATATAAATTCTGACCATTTTCTACGCCTTTTGCATATGACCTAAACATGCCTGTAAAAATGTTCATGATTTTATTTCTCATATCAAATGTCGACCATGACGGGGAAACTTCATTCTATACAATTGACCAATGGGACTGACCAAAGCCCCAAACATAGCAACAAATGCTGATCAGTTTAGCAGATTTCTAGCATACTCGGGGCGAGAGAATTTTTTACCTATAGACAAATCTGTCAATTCAAGTCGACCACGTATATGCATGTAGTCTGTTAAAAATTTGTTGAAAAGCGGCCTAAATAATATTTGTAGATTATACATAAATTTGACACCATCGACTTTTATTCATTTGTTGTTGTAAACCCCAGGTGACTTATAGTCAAAAATATATATATAAGTTCTGGAAAACTGTACATTCACAAATTCCACAGGGATATATATAAAACCCCACCACGAATCAAATTCAATTATCCGGGGGGAGGGGATGTCTGGGTGGGAAATATTAGGGGGGATTTTCCCGTGGGGGAGGCGTCCCGTCACGAAAAATATAGCCGTACTGGGTGGGTGTCATCTGATCGTTATGTCAAAGGTTGTCTCGCACTGCAGTACATCAGTAATATTACAGCTACACGTACGTATACGGCCAACCATATACGTACGATTACAGCAATACGACCACGTACGGTACGTGACCATATTCATCTCATCTCACGGGTCGGTGACGTAGGCGTAGATAGTCTATTTATCGAATGCCACGTGACCATCAATTGTCCAATCAATGTCGAAGACATAATTATGTGTTTTATAATAACTAATACAGTATACGTGGCAGATCATGATATATGGATTAGGTTTAAAGAACATGCACTTGTTACATTATAATTAACTATATCGTGTTATTGGGCAGTATAATATCGCGATAATGGGCACAGTATTTTGATAAAAATTGTTAAGAAGACATAGTAGCCACTTTAAGTAATTTGTGTTTCGATTGAATGATCAGAGAAATTAATTTAAAATAATCCTCGAACATCCTAATCCTCGAACAATGACATCCTCGGATATACTCTGGCTGGAATAAATCATGATAATTTAATAATGTAATCAGAACCCACTCTCTGCTTTTCGCTGGTGGGCCAACCCATTTTATTTTTCAAAATTTAAAGAAAATAAACCCGCACAACCAATCGAAATAGTTGCAATCCATGCACAAAAGTAACGGTCATATGGAACATTAACAGATGAGCACGCACTATCGCTTGTACCTGGGTACATGTGAGGCATGTGTACCCCTGCTTGGCCCACAGATGAACATTTCTAGGGATGCCACTGTATATCGCCTATACCTAGGCGCTGGGTACCAGTCTACCAGAGAATTTTACCCTATATACTAGTTGGCCCCGTACATATACCCGTGCACTTAGCGCGCAAATTGTTTGCCTCCGCGAGACAGACATGCACCTTCTTATAACCCCATCTGAGATTTCTTGGTGTCGCCGTGGTATGCTGTGGGTCACGGGCGGCCTTTTAGTAGTATCTGGGGAATATTTTAAACGCCAAACGTTATTATTTGTTATTACCTAACCCAGAGCTGCCTCAGAGGGGTCATTTTATTTCATGAACAAGTGGGTTTCATTAAACGTCCAAATTTATCTTGTTCAAGGTGGATCCAGGGATCGGATGGTGGCCTGTCTAAAAATTTACCGAATAAGAAGTACAAGAGAAAATGGTAAGTAAAGTTAAGTAATATCCAATTTTTTTCGTAGCGCTTCGCGCGCATTTTAAAACTTGCTTTCCTGATTATGCCGCGCAAAGTTTTATAACAAATTTAAATTCTGACCATTTTCTACGCCTTTTGCATATGACCTAAACATGCCTGTAAAAATGTTCATGATTTTATTTCTCATATCAAATGTCGACCATGACGGGGAAACTTCATTCTATACAATTGACCAATGGGACTGACCAAAGCCCCAAACATAGCAACAAATGCTGATCAGTTTAGCAGATTTCTAGCATACTCGGGGCGAGAGAATTTTTTACCTATAGACAAATCTGTCAATTCAAGTCGACCACGTATATGCATGTAGTCTGTTAAAAATTTGTTGAAAAGCGGCCTAAATTATATTTGTAGATTATACATAAATTTGACACCATCGACTTTTATTCATTTGTTGTTGTAAACCCCAGGTGACTTAATTAGTCAAAAATCCTTTTATATGATATATATATATATGTCTGTTTGTAGTGCTCTAGCTTTAAGTTTAAGACCTGAAAGTATATTTTGTTATATATGTATGAAGTATATTTGTTCAGATGAGGTTTAAGACAATTTAGTTTCTTTTAGTTATTATTTTTAAATTGTCGTGACATGCGTCATAATCTACCATCCTTGCATTGTTTTGTTATGAAACGGAATTGTTTGTTGTGATTAAAAAATAAACCAACAACTATAAGTTAAAACGTCGCCATTCTCTTGTCGCATCGCCTGGGATAAACTGGTTGTCTCTCGAGAGGATAAATATGGCTACGATGGCGAAAGTTCTTTTTTCTTTCGTAATTTGTTCATTCTTCTTGCATTCAAACTGCTGTCTGCTCTCTAGAAATGGAGGTACGTATATGTGCAGTGGTGGCGTTACGGGGGAGGGGCATGAGGGTACTGTATTTGTGATAAATTTGTACCGGTAAGTGATCTGACTGAGTGGCAAAACAAGGCTGCTAATCTTTGCGTGATGTTTTGATCGTTCAATACAAGACTACAACCAGTGGCGGCGGGACCGAGGTGGCTTGTGGGGTTCAGCCCCCTCAACGAAAAAGTGAGGGGGAGAAAGGTATG
Organism: Paracaudina chilensis; assembly: GCA_027580055.1. NCBI lineage: Eukaryota > Metazoa > Echinodermata > Holothuroidea > Molpadida > Caudinidae > Paracaudina > Paracaudina chilensis. Next base: position 5,902 of record JAODFY010227859.1, on the reverse strand, counting down.
TTTTACGTTTATACATTTACCTGCCACTTGTGCCGGATTTACAACGTCCAAATCGGACGAAACATTCCGAAATATAATTTATTTTAATTTAAATTATAATTGCAATATCAGTTCAGCCCCCTTATATTTTTTCGTTCCGCGGCGCCAGACAACAACACGCCTGGAAATACCTTGTCTAATCTGGAAATTCTGATAATTCTGCCTTTTCGGGACCACTTCCAGATTGGTATTTACAGATGAGTTGGTATTTGGTAATGAGTAATATATGCGAGGTTTGCCTGAGACCATGCGGAGCTCGACGATGCGCTTATGTATTTCTATTTGTTAATGAGTACTATATGCGAGGTTTGCCTGAGACCACGCGGAGCTCGACGATGCGCTTATGTATTTCTATTTGTTAATGAGTACTATATGCGAGGTTTGCATGAGACCACGCGGAGCTCTACGATGCGCTTATGTATTTCTATTTGTTAATAAGTACTATATGCGAGGTTTGCCTGAGACCACGCGAAGCGCGACGATGCGCTTATGTATTTCTATTTGTTAATGAGTACTTTATGCGAGGTTTGCCTGAGACCACGCGGAGCTCTACGATGCGCTTATGTATTTCTATTTGTTAATAAGTACTATATGCGAGGTTTGCCAGAGACCACGCGGAGCTCGACGATGCGCTTATGTATTTCTATTTGTTAATGAGTACTATATGGGAGGTTTGCCTGAGACCACGCGGAGCTCGACGATGCGCTTATGTATTTCTAGCTCGTAATTACCCGGAATTTATCTTTTTTCGTTGCATCATAGTGGAATGCGCTGACAGTCACATAGCTGACACAACACGTCTGAGAACACCTATGGCAAGCCTAGTGTGCAATAATTCGAAAAGCTCAGTTTATCGCCGAAAAACTCAGTTTATCGAGCGATAAACACTGTTAATCGACAGAAAGTCACTGTTTATCAACCGAAAAACACTGTTTTTTTCTCGAAAAACACTGTTTATCGACCGAAAACACTGTCGATAAACTGAGTTTATCGAAAACACTGTTTTTTCGGTCGATAAACTGAGTTGATCGAAAAACAGTGTTTTTCGATCGATAAACTGAGTTTATCGAAAAATTATAGTTAGTCGATCCACATAGCCAGGTTTATCGATAAACTCAGTTTATCGAGCGATAAACAGAGTTTTTCAATCGAATAACAGAGTTTTTCGGCGATAAACTGAGTTTATCGACGATAAACTCAATTTTTCGAATTATTGCACATTAGGCTTGCCATAAACACCTCCAGCTTACACAAAGTATTTCCGGACGCGTTCAATACGTGGCCAATCCATAAGGGGGAATTTAAACTTGCAATCGCATGTTATGGGGTTTTCTGCGGCATATGAACCGGTAATTTAAAAATAAATTTAAAATAATAGTATTTTGAAAACGTATTTTCATTAGGTAACTTTTACGTAGGCCAAACGTTCTCGCTTACGTAACTTATAACTCCAGATACATGTTATTAACCGGAATTCGGGTAATTTTCTGGCGATTGTTTTGGCAGAATAACCGCAGTCAGATAGTACTATATTGAAGCAAACAAAGTACGCCACAATAGGTAGGCATATAGCTAGCTCATCCTTATTAATATAACTGAACTCCCTTTCTTTTTATGCCTATGTTATTACGAACATAGGCATAAAAAGATTGTTATTAGCCTATGCTACTATTATTCCATTAGGATATATCATATAAAGGCCTATGCCCCATAAAGTTGTATTTGTATCATTCATAAGTGCACTCCGGCCATATGGACGCGTAAATGTTATCTATATGATGGCTACAGACCTGGAACAAATATTGTTCATAAAATCTAATGTATTCGTTTCACATCAGACTGAAGCATTGAACTATGCCGTACATAAAATGTGTGTGTGAATAGGCTGTTTCATGATACACGTAATGACATGATAATGACATGCGGTCACATGTCAACTGAGAGTAAAAATTCATACACGTATCGCATTGTTAGTGACAGTTTTTCTAACGTCATAACAAGTATGTATTTTATACTTATGAATTTGGAGATTTATTACTTGATATTATGAGTAAAATCCAAACAATTTTATCCAGACATTATTTTTTGTAAACTACGTAACGATAAAGGTATAGGCAATTATCGATCGCATTTGTCTCAACAAAGATTTCACTTCACAGCATGCGCGCTTGAAATCATGAAACCGTCTATTATGCAATTCAAACAAGTTCCCACTCATTTTCATTTCTTTGATCGTAATAACGTTGGGCCAGACGTTTCGATCGTAGCAGAGCATTTATCAAAGGCAAACTGCCACCAACATTACATAAGGTATATAGAGAGACAAGAGTATATACAGAAAAGCCCAGACAAGGTAAATACACAGATAGAGGACAAGGGAAGGAGCAATGAACACGGATTTGGGTGGTAAGATAAGAAAACAGGGGCGCTATCAGTCATTGCCTTCTTGGATGTTGAGCCCACGGAGCGGTATGGTGCAAATGCGTTGCATCCAAAGCCTTTCCCTGCATTCAATAGAATCATATCTGTTATGGCGTGGTTGGGTATAGCTCGGTTGAAATGAGTTTCAGTTTTTGGAATCACAACGCATTGCGTTGTTATGTGTTCATTCTTGAAACACAAATTCGTAAAGCCTTAAGACCACCAGGTAGCCTCAGTTTATATGAACGAAGGATAAAAAACACAAGACACTGAAATTAGCATACAAATATCGTGTTCTGTTCTCAATATGTTGGATGTTTTGGAATGAAAGCTTTCAACAATACGGAGGCAGACATCTTCATATAAACGACTTGAAGGAAGTATATGATGACATCACAGCGCCACAAAATATCTTTTTGTATTTCTTTATGCTTTATCCATATTTATACTGAGGAAAACGATATTTTAATAATTGGGTTATTTGTTTGTAAAAGTTCACCGCATGATACCCTTCAGACTAGACCATCAGTTTTCAAAAAGTTTGAAGAAATGGGGCAAGTACTAATATGCTAAAATATGCAGAATGCCTGCTTGAATTTTATGTCGTATGTTCGTTCATCTCTCTCCTCCCAGGATGTGACGGTGGTTTGTTATATGGGGGTCGAGCGATGCTGCCTCTGGGGGATGGTAACGGAAACCCTACTCCCTGGGCTGGCAGTAGAGTGATTGTCCTCCAACAACCACAAGCAAGACACATGTCCTACCGATCTCAGCTTGGTCTAGCTAGTAGAGGACGCATTTGGGTAACTGAAACAGATCAAACCTGCAGCGGCCCGCCTGCCGAGTCTTACTGCACAGCCACAGACAGTGTCCCATGTAACATGGATACAAGCATGCCATGTTATTTGAGTAAGTATGAATGTCATATACGACAAACTGACATTGCCATATTTTTGGAGCATTATACACCGATATAATAGATTGTATTATGTTTCATACAGTCCAACTTCAGTAAATAGTTGAAGCAGCTATATAAGAAAGAAAATCCAGTCTGGCAAAACAGATTTTTCAGTTCTATGTGTTCTAGGTTTAAAATTTATGATTTTTTTAATTAATGAAAAATTATTGACTGCACTTGTATGGGGGAGCAATGGCGTTACGAGACTGTCCAAAGTAGGGGGACATAGGGGATACAATACTTGACCACGCCCCATGGCGACGGATTTCAGCTGCTTGGGGAGCTATTTAATTATTGAAAATTGTCACCTTACGATTTCATTTTCCATCGGCTAGGAATATTGCTTACTCCAGTTAAATAAACATAGATTATGACTCACATAAAATGATGGTTTGAGAAAATGTACCCATATGGCCTTAAAAGAACTAATAGTATTTTCTTCAATAGCGCCACCTTCTTACGCCAACTCACAACCTCTGAGATTCTCTGACGTCACGCCAACGAGTATCACCGTCACATGGCCTGGTTGGGACGATACGATGGATGCAGGGTTCGGTCCTATCGTTGATTATAAGATAGGAATGCGTAAAGTTGGCGGCTCCTTCTCTGAGGTATCGAAGGGATTACAACTGTCTCATCAGTTCAGTGGACTTGAAGAAGTGACGGCTTACGAGTTCCAAATAGTTATCGTCAGGGACCATCCAAATGGTGACGGGCCGCCCAGTGCTATACAAACAGCAAGCACGATCTCAAATGGTATTACTTATTAACATTTGGCCGTTTTATTTTTTATTATCTTTTCTAATTCTACTTTTATTGCGGACATTTTGTTCCACTTTAATTAATCTCCGGTCTCATGGAATTGTGCAAAGTCCATGTATTGTGTTATCGTATGTACCCCGAGGTCTTATAATAGTAATATTAATACTGATCTGAGTTAGGGTAATTTTACGCCTCCATGGAAATTGAGACGACATATCAACTGCAATGTAAATCTATCAGTAGAAGAATAGAAACACCATATCCAGAGACGGCAAGAAGCCCATACCACCACCATGCCCCTACCACCACCCGGCCCCCTTTAATAGGTTAGCTCCGTTGGACACGACCCTTCCTGGAGGGATTACGGTCACGAAAATGATACAATCGTGGTTTTGTGTAAACGGGGAAGAAATGTTTTCATTGCCGTGTTAGGCGAATTTTGTGTTCGTAAAATTTTTATTAAAAATTATAACGCCATTTTCTGATGTACAGATGGTTATATTTAATATTGGATGTTAATATAATGAATAAATCGTACAAGCGGCCTTTCACTGAGAAACATTTTGTAATTGGATTTTGTATAAAAGTATCGATTATATAAACTGTTCCTGTATGCCGATACGTTCGTTTCACCATTGTGCACTTTCTGTTCACTCTCAAGCACTGCCTTCGTATAATGACCCCACGCCATTGCGGTTCTCTCATGTATCGACGACTGGCGTAACAGTCACGTGGCCTGCGTGGCACAAGTCAAGCGATGAAGGGTCAGGTCGAGTTACCGGATACAGAATCAACTATAAGGAACAAGAAGGACAATCTCAGCACATCGATATAAACACTCACTTGATCCGTCGTTACACATTTGAGGACCTGCCACAAGGAACGGTTTATGAACTTTCCATACTTTTAAAGTCTGATCATCCAGGGCACGCCGTACCAAGTGACGTACAGACAGTGAAGACATTATGTGAAGGTAAACATAAAATTTGTAACCATAACCGTGATGAAAAATAGGTCCTAAACCAAGTTCTAATAAGCCAGTTCACGGTTGTGGAGTCCAATGTCTGGGGGTAATCAAGGAGCAGAACTAGGCCTAATAACACACTACAAAATGACCGTACAGGTATTAATTAGACTACCGTGATTAAACACAGATACCTTTATAATAATTAGACTACCGTGATTAAACACAGATACCTTTATATTAATTAGACTACCGTGATTAAACACAGATACCTTTATAATAATTAGACTACCGTGATTAAACACAGATACCTTAATAATAATTAGACTACCGTGATTAAACACAGATACCTTAATATTAATTAGACTACCGTGATTAAACACAGATACCTTTATATTAGGAACAACAAAGCATCCCTGTTGTGGAGCATTATTGTTTCATTTTCATTTTATTTGAGATTGATCATAAAAAAACGGCTATAGCTAACAGAGTTGCGGCTATATTGTTCATTAAGTATCGATAAATAAATTTATATTCACCTACATGTGAACAATTATTAAGGCACTTACTTCGTTTGTGATTTTTTTGTGAGAACCTTCAAAGAAAACGAAAATATCTAGAAGCCGTGTTTCGACTACATCCATGTACTATAATTGTTCATTTGCTTAATAAAAAAATAGAACACGCTACCGTACAGCATAAAATGCATACGTATACATTGACCTCCACCATACGGTTTGCGTGACCAGACAAATACT
>JAODFY010227748.1:0-10419 GCA_027580055.1 Paracaudina chilensis | reverse complement strand
ATTAATTCCAGTGCGGCACGAAAAAAAATCAGTGTGCAATTAGTGTGCAATTATATGAATTAATGTTGAAGAACAGAAAAGAATATAAGCTAGGTTGAAAGAGTAGCTTTATCCGGCGTCTGGCCTTTCAGCCTTCCCGTATGTCAAGTCTGAAAATTGGGGGAATGATTACGTGTACCATCCCAATAAGTGGGGTGTATATATCCCCCTATCCCACGGGATGTGTGCCCATGTCTATGTGTGACTATGAGACCACGTAGCTTTGTTTATAGGTTGATCATGTTGTGTATGGCCATTGGCGTACTGGAGCTTTTTTATTTGTGTGTGTGGGATTGGGGGCAGTAGGCAGATGATTTCTTTGCCCAAATTTGTCAAAAATAACTACTTCTCAGATTGTAGGAAACGGCACTTCACAGGCTCAAATTTATAATAAATTATACCACAAAATAATAATATAATAATCCTTTCAACTGATTTTTTTCCCGGCAAAATGTCTAGACAGATTCGGGCACGCTGCTAACTGCGGCATAGGCCCTATTAAAACGGCAGGCAAAAAATTCTGCTTCCAATGCTGCCTTAAATTGATGTGGCTCCTTCCTCGTATCCTGCCTGTTATGCCTATATGTAGCTATCACAAACCATCATATCAGGCAGCCAAATTTATGTTTTTTTCGGACCGAGTTACACAAACAAATTCGGGCACGCTACTGCCTACTGTATTAAAAACCTGTAGAACAATTTCTCCCAAAGGTTGCCCGTATATCGAGTCCACTGGAAAAAAAAAATGGGGGGGCAGTCTGCCCCTGCCTCGTACGCCTATGTGTATGGCATTGCGTGCACAGGTCGGATCCCATTAATAAATAATAAATTCTCGACTGTCTTCATCAGTGATTTTATACCCCACGCACCATTCCCCCTCCTCCCCTCTTTCTCCCTCTTCCTCTTTCTCTTTCCCTTATTCCTTTTTTTGCCGACTGCTCGCTGTGTGACGACTGATCTACCTGCCAGGGGGTGTCACACCCATACACCTCCACCCCCATAGCTACGGCCCTGATGTGATTATGGACAATAATACGAGAGGCAATAACGAGATCAAGAAATTCTTCTTTACAAGTAAGGGAGGCACTATGAGTAAAGGTATTTGAATATAAAATGATGAGGTTATACATGTTAAGAATGTTCTTCAAATGGTTCAGCGAATTTCATGCGCTACCATGCTATTAAAAACGCCTTTTGGCGGATTTTTGGTCCCGTGAGACCAACAGTGGCAATTGCACCAAGCAATTATATGCATATATACTGTTTGATAGAACATTCATTTTTGAATTATTACATGGTAAGGAGCGCTGAGGAATGTTTCAATTTATGGCCACAAGAATGATTTAATGCAGAATCATAGCCTGCGCGGGTCAAGGGGCAGTTGCGCCCCGAGATTTGCAAAGTAAAGGATGAACGGGAAAGATAGGGGATGGGAGAGAAAAAGGAGCGGAGACTGAAGTATTTATTGGAGCAAATCTGTTTGTACGACCCCGCGCCTGTGTATACAAATTAAATACAAATTAAATTTATCTCTCTTCTCTATCCCTTAATCAGTCTACATAAACAGTTTCGTCTTTAAATATGTTAATAGTTTATTGTTTTAATAAATTCCATGAATGTTACAAGTCATATATTCTCGTTCTGTGGCACTGTATCTTGGCCTTGACCAGCTACATGAAAATCACACAACGTATTATTGGTAGGACGACCACGATGCTATATAGACCAAACCTGTCAACCGCACTGTCAGCAGGGTCTAGACCATACCCATGGATATTGTACAGTCGAAGGGTTGAAGGATTTCCGTAAAAATAAAGTTCTACAGACTTTCATCATTGTTTCTTTTTCAGGTTAGATTTCACTGGGACATTTTTCATCTAGCCCACAAACCGTAAATATTAACATAAAAGTAAGTTAAGGTGAGTTGATGTCTCATGCGTCTAATGGACATGTATGTAGATGCAAGCCAACATGAATACTGAGAGGCATTCCTGATGCAAATATATTTCTGATATCCATTTAAATATTTTTTCAAGACTCCTTAAGGGACTTGCATGCTCATAAACAACGCTAGCATGACTGCAAGGACAACAAGTACAAGTAACCCAGAACATGTTCTACAATCAGATTTCTATTATGATAAGGTGAAATATGTCCTATCAAACGTTGATAAATATATTATATATCAATATGTTTTATTGTAATCTAGCCTATCATAAATGGAATTTTTATATTACTAGATAAAAATACAATCAATGCTAGCGTATGTTATTGACGTGAATATGTGATCTTAACTGCATGAAAATAACGTATGTTCACATAGTTCAAATTGAACTTCTTAGAACATATACTGCGTAAGCCCTGTGAGGATCTGGCAATCTTTATTTTTAGTACAACACAGCTCAGTATAACTACGTGCAGTGGCGTGCGCATAAGTGGGGGAGGGGGCATGCCCCCACTTTTGGGTTCAGTCGGGGGAAAATCACTCAGTCGGGGGATTTAAAAAAGTGCACGGAGAAGAGAAAATAGAAGGGGCTAAGGAATGAATTATTTGTGACCGTTGATTATTCTTCAACCATAATGTTGCTGTAATCCCTCTCAATGATCAAACATGCTTAACGGTGGGCAAAAAAAATTATGCCCGCCGTGGGTTACAAATTAAGTCCAAAAGTGCTTTAAAAATTGAAAAACCTACACTAAATAAACACATTACATTTCCATAGCGAAGAATGTAAATTTTCATAAAATCAACCTTTCTACGTTGAAATGTGTGGTCATTAAGTATTTAAGAAACGCTTAATTACAAAGAAACAGGATGTTATATGCTGATTAAGATGCATCAATTAAACACTCGTGTAATAAAGGTTAAAGGTTAAATTGTGGGTAGAATTAAAGATTAAAGTTCTCGCTGGATTAAATTTCTCGCAAGACTATGCAGGCCTGGGACTATTATTGTGTGAATTATGTTCAGCACAGCACTCAAAATAACATCGGGTCTACTTTTACAATACATCAATGCGTTCAGGACTAAACTGAACAAAATGATATAAATACAATGAATTGTATGTCGTGTTTGTAACTGTCTTATCCTAAACATATTATTAAGCTATAGACTCAATTCTTCAAAATGACATAATTTTAGGAGGCAACACACTGTTCATGTGTAAAATGTATTAGTACTGTACTACATAGGGATACACAAACCAATGAGCACTGAAACTTAGTGTGCACTATAACTACTACAACCACTCACTCACTGTACAAGAAAAATATACACAAATGTGGATACTGTTACAGATCTTTGGATGTGACGGGTGGCAGTGAGCCAGTGACAACTCTGGTCCAGAGACCTTCACTCACATGACCAATTGCAGAAAGAGGTCAAATCAACTTTTAGTCTCTTAAATCCTACTCAAAGAATCGACCCAAAGGGGGAATATGTCTGTGGCCTAGCCATTTACATTCTTATTGTAATAATGAGATACATATATTTTGTGTTCTTGTGAATAAATTAAAACATATTTCTCATCCCAGTGAGCATGTCTTGTATTATCAAGCACATCTTCAGCTCAGTTTTGCACCTAACAAACTTTAAACATGTTTAAATGACATGTATTTTGCATCTTATTAGTCAATCAGCATAGATGTTCTACATGTGCCCGACCGCAGAACATCTACAGTAAGACTGGTAAGTTTGCTATTATAATTTATGTATGCCTATAAATATTTTTTTCTGAGGTGGGAAGGTTAGCCAAAGTGTTTTTCTACATTTTATCCTTATTTTAAAGTTGAATATGTTGTTTTAATATTGATCACCAACCATTACAGAGACATGCAATTTTAAGCCTAAAATGAATTACCGATATTAATTATGGAATTAGTACATTCAGGTTCAAAAGCTTAATTTTAACAAAGAAAATGAGACTAATTCGATTCACCTTTGATACAATTCAAACATCATTAACAAATATGATAGCTCAATTTATCTCGTATAACAATGAAACAGCCAAAGCATATTTCTGTAAATGTTGATTTTTGTTTTCTTGTTTAATTATATTGGAAACGTTCCTTGCTTGAACGTTGACTAATGTGATCAAGAAAGATAATGGACATATATACATTATCTGGAAACTAAACTGACATTTTATAACCTTAGTTCTAATGCCAATGTTTCCTGAAGACTCTATTATATCATTAAGTTATTATTGACTTGAAAAGAACAAGTAATAGGAAGGTGCATTGTACAACAGTAGTAGCAAACACACGACACAATTTGCCGATGACAATGCATGAAGGAGGCGCCAATCCACAAAGTTAACACAACAAAACGACTTTACCAGTTTTTATATGTAAAGATCACGGTTATCGGTGCTTTTGTGATTGCCTGGCACTGACACGTTGAACATCTTTTTTAATCATATATGGTGTCATTTCTTTTCAGTACCCTGGGGGAGCATAATTGATCAACGCAACTCAATAATCTGTATTGGAGTGAAGTAAATATGCTGTTTTTCCTCGCCGATTGCATACTCATCACAATATCCATTGACCAGCCATAACACTAGTTTGGATCAACACATTTCCTTCATGTGGATATTATATTAGGCTAGACCTGATCATTCTCTCTCGTGTGCACATTGTACTACGCTAGACTCAAGTATTTTCTTTCATATGTATACTATAATATAATAGACCCGAACTTCTTATCTTACATGCTAATTATACGCCGGTTGTCACGCAATGCGTGACCCCTTCACAAATGCGTAGTGGCCAAACCGCAACATTCAAACGCAAAATTCATCACAATATATTTTTTTTGGAGCGCTTCTCATGTGTGTGTGTTTTTTTTTTTTAATAACGAATCCATTTAGGTGTGTACAGGATTTCATGTTTTGTAATCATTTATGAGTAAATGTAGATGACAGTCATGATACAGTAAATGCCAAACCGATACATCTATACGCCGATTGATTTATGGGTGAATTGGATAGAATCAACGCAGATGACATACAAACAGAGCTCATTTTGTCGTTTCTTGCGAATATGTCAGGACGATAATGATAGAACAACACTTATGAACATGAGGTTAAACATCATACATGATATCAGCTACTGAATCATTATTCTACATTTCAAAGAGAGGCCACAAAATATCGGAAAGTGCAACAACATGAAGGGCAACAAAGCAAAACACAGTATAAACTTTTTCTTTCACCATTTTAATTATTCCAAACAATATTGATGAAGCAGAGCAGAATATTGACAACAATGTGATCCAATATTGTTGTCGAATGGTGGGTTAAAGTAATGGGTGGTTTTGCTGACAGTGAAAAACAATAAAAAACAGTTGTATCAAATTTTCTAGCATGGAATCAGCGAATGGAATCAGAAACAAATGATCATTGCGTTGCGTCGCACATCCTTATATTCCGTAAGCATGCTGCACACATGCGTAGAGTCACAGGTAGGATGAAGGACATGGACAATTGTGTAGCACGCTGCTGTAGGTTCAAAATGGGCGGACGAGATTAGAAGGAAGGGGATGCTTTACGTTACCAGTATGATGCACGAGTTATATCATCAACGAAACTGAAGAGATATAGAGCATTGAGTCAGGAGAAAAAAGTAACATAAAGAAAAATGTTAACCGATCATTACCTCTCTCGTAAACGCATTGATAATGTCAGTACCGGAAGGTCTACCACATTATGCAAATCGAGATTGGTGTCCTTATGTGCCAACGAAATATATCAAAAACATACTGCCAATAAAAAAGCAATTGTCTACTCACATGTTAATTGGTCTGAATAATCGATCGATTAAATGGAACGAAACTCTCGTGTAATTGGGTTGTGATTAAGCATAATATTCACCGTCCATGGACACTATCAACAATATTGGGTTTAACCAACATCCATAATTCATTTATTGAGCGTACTTACTGCTCTCAAGGTTGATGTCGTTGTAATAATGGACCACTTATGTACCGTTATTATTAGAATCATATAACAACAGAAGTCAAACATAAGTAGCACAATGAGGAATTAGTCTGAACTATCGGAACATCAATTGTGGTACGTTGATGACCATATCAATACGTGAAATTCCATTAGATAAGAAAGTAGCGGCCGATCAATTCATCTCTCGTAAAACTTTTATTTCTTAATGAAAGTACTGAAAGGTCTACCAACTTTCACAGTTCAGATCTCTGAGAAAACTTAAACCAGATGAGATTGAATTCCGTCTAATGAATTACAAAATATCATATTTTAGATATCCGAATTGAGATCAAATAATAATGATGAAGGCTGATGCATGAGACCCAATCGGTAATACAATTAAACGCATTAATGAGAGTACATTACATAACCAGTACAACAAAGGCTTGTGTTGCCAAGTCTGATTACGAAGATGGGTGGGATCTTCATATTGCTCGTCATGTTGATGATTTTCCTTGAAGACCCCAAAATTGCAAAAATGTAATTCTCGACATCCATGTAAGAAGTTGGGGAGGACAAAGGTGATACCCGCCCCTATGTTTGGCAAAGAAAATAAAACTAAAACATGGTTCGTAAAATTCATCATGGTGGGAACTAATCCACGGAATGTGTCACAATGTATTGTAGATCATGTATTGTTCATCTGGATGGACAACCGAGTGGGTGGTACCTTACTAAAAGACGGCTCGGTCGCTAAAATAAGGCTGAGACACTCCAAAATATCCCTGATTTAAAACAAATCACATGGAGGAACTTTACAAAATCAGTCCACCCTGGCTTATCTGGCTCAACGCTCTGATCCATGGCGCGCACTTTTGAAATGTAGTTTAATCATTTCAAATGTTGACGAAAATCATCACCCAGAATGCAATTTGTATTCCCGGGTACGAAAGTTGCTACCATGGTAAAGAAATACATATGCACGAGGAACGGTTGGAGGCATATATATTGCAATCCACTTCCTCGCCATTTAGGAGTTTAATTAAGGTGTACACAAACCACATCAACAATGGACAGTTTAACAAGGTTGTTTTCGAAGTACATTCAAGACGACAGTACCAGTGTCCAGATTGTACCACAAACAAGAAATTGGATATTCCCACATTGTATCGTAACAACCGAACACAGAGAGATACGGGTCATATATAAGTAGAGGGTAGTATGTTTCTTTAACTACACGACTGTGACATAGCCGGACATGCTATACCACGCAGAAATCATTTGGCGCGGTCAATAAAATCAACAAAGTGAGAGTCAATGTTCAACAAAATAACTAATGGAACTATATCATCTTTTGATGATGGCACAACTCAAAAAACACGAGCGTACTTTTATCTATGATTCATGTTCTTTCAACCACATTATTTCTTGAAAAAACATAAGGGCAGGTACCGTGTATTGTACCCATGCTTGTTTGCAATGAGATGACGAAGAAAGTTCCTAAAAAGGTATTTAGTGATCTATTGCTTTTAATGAATGCACTAGAATAATTTTATAGTGGATAATTATTTTTAACGACAATTCATTTAGGAGAGTAAATGCTTCGTAGCAAGGTCATACAGTCACATCTACATTGAACGGTAATCCACCTAAGTTGAATAATTCTTACCAGGACAGTACTCCACTTACACTTAACTGCATAGTAGTGTCCAGAACACCAAGAGCAGATCCTGAAAGAAGGGCAGGTCCAGACATAAACTGTGAGTGCGACAGAAGTAAGGACGAGATAAGGATGGTTTAGATCAGTGCGTGCCAGTTGATTTCAGCGGTTGTAGCGCAGCTCACGATGACGGGTTACCCAGAGTAAAAGGAAAGGTAGGGGACCGAGATATCGAGGTATTGTGGGACACAGGGTGTGACGGTATCGTGGTAAATACCGAATTCGTCAGAGAAGAACAATTCTCTGGTCAAGTCATGGAGTGTAAGTTATTGGATAGGACACATAGGTGCTTCCTCATAGCTCACATCGACATAGTAACCCCTTACATGGTAGAAAAAGGGACCGTCATGAACTTTGATGAACTTTGGTGAGACGATACGACAGGTAGTAGAGAACAGGTCTAACAGCTGGCACATTCGTCATTGCTTGGAGGCCATCTAGAGTTCAAAAGACAAAAGACAAAATATTGTCTAATTTCACTTGGCCGAGCATACATGCTGACGTCTCGCGGTTGTGTCAGTCATGTGACATCTGTTAAAGGTCGATTCCAAAGGATAGAACTATGGTGCCGCTAGGAAGCCTACCAATAATGGGTGAACCAATTTAAAGTGTGGCAGCGGATTTAGTAGGACAAATCATGCCAGCTACAGAAGGAAGACACAGGTACATCTTGGTGTTGGTAGACTACACCACACGCTATCCAGACGCGATCTCGTTAAAGAACATAGATGCTGAAACAGTAGCAGAGGGACGACTAACGGAGTATTCCAGGTTAGGATTTCCTGAGGAAAGATGAAAGAGGTAATCAGGCTGTTATCCATTAGGAGACTACCATACCATATCACGCCATTTGCAATGGACTAGTGGAACGGTTTAATGGAACGTTGGAAACCATGCTGAAGATGTGGGAGGAGCGCTTACAGGATTGGGATAGGTACATCTGCCGGTCTGTTTCGCCTACCGTGAAGTTCCTCAAGAGAGCACAGGGTTCTCACCGTTCAAACTCTAAAATGGGAGACAAACACGAGGACCGATATCAATCCTTAGGAAGCTATGGACAGGTTAAACTTCTGAAGGGCAAAAAAAGATGGCATACTAGTATGTGATCGACCTACAAAACCGACTAGTGAAAACATGTAAATTGGCAACAGAAAACATCAGGAAATCACAGGCCAAGTATACCAAGTACTACAACAGGAAAGCTAAAGTTCGAAACTTGCAAGTTGGGGACGAGGTTTTGTTGTTATTGCCTACAAATAAAAACAAGTTGTTGATGCAATGGAAAGAGCCATTTCCGATCACGAAGAAGGTGAGTGACTTGGACTATATTGTTAACTTTGGGCTTAGGAATAAAACGTTTCACGCCAACATACTGAGAAAGTATCATCGACAGGTCACGATGGTTACGTTGAACAGCACAGACAGACGCATATTATATGGTTTGCGCTACCGTCATCGACGAAACTCAGAGGCGTACGAAAGATAACGAGTTAAGTAGCATGTCAAACAATGATTTGTTGCAATTTCCACCGATGATACAGAAGAAGGGCGAGGACGACGTTCAGTTAGGAGCGACAATAGAAACTAGCCAAGTTGAGGAGTTGCGGAAACTGAATGGACAGTTCTTAGACGTGTTGACTGATATCCCGGGATACACGACTTTAGGAGAGCACGTGATTTGGGTAACGAGCGACAACCAGATTAGGAGTAAGCCGTATCATGTACCATACGCGACGAAGTATACAAAGAGGTACAACAGATGGAACAAATGGGAGTAGTATCTCGCAGTAGTAGCCCGTACGCAAGTCAACTTGTGGCAGTGAAGAAGCCAGACGGGAGAAATAGGATATGTTATGATCTGAGGAAGGCCAATACCTGACCAGGAAGAGATATTTGCTCGATTGTCAAACGACAGGTTTTCTTGCAAGACCGTCCTCAGTAAAGGTTATTGGCCAGTTCCTCTGTCAAGTGAATCGAAACCACTAACGGCATTCACCACTCCCAAGCGGTTATTCGAATTCAATATGATGCTATTTGGCCTAGTCAACGCGGCGGCTACGTTCAGCAGAATTATTAGGAAACTGTTAAATGGGATATGAAGAATGTACAAAACTACATCGAGGACAATCTCATCTATACGCAAAGTTGGGAAGAGATCAGAGAAGTGTATACTCGATTACGACAAGCGAATCCTACTGCTCGCCCCACGTAATGCGTGCCAATCTTTCGATTTCTTTTCGCTCCGCAACGAGGAACGCTTGCAATTCTTTACCATTAAGACCCATTTCTTTGCCCAATTGAATTAATTTTTCGGCGTCCATTCTCAAAGGTACGATATGGTATTCTTAGAAATCGATATCTTCAGTTGTAAGAATTAGATACATACAGTACATAAAATTACATAAATGACATAACATCACCCTTTCTCGGATCGGCCCCCAAAAATGTCACGAGTTCGAATCAAGATCAATAGAAAAGAACCATAATACTTTCAGACCAAATAAGATTTATTATTTTCTTAGAAGCGAAACCAGATGTGTTTTTTTTTTACAAGAGTTTTCATTAATAAATGCATGCAATTCGTTCCGCTAGCATTAAGTTTCTTTTCTATTGATCTTGATTCGAACTCGTGACAAACTCCCAGCCCTAACAGACAATTCATTCTCAAGTTATCGCAAAAATACTAGTTTTTTAACATTAATTGACCTTTGGTGACCTTGG
>JAODFY010227637.1:0-10420 GCA_027580055.1 Paracaudina chilensis | reverse complement strand
GTGTTTAAGAACATTGTCGTCATTCCTGTTCAATTTGAAAATGATAAACATGCACACTGCTCCATGCCAGGTGACATGCGTTGATCAAATAGGGCCTAAAAGCCCTAAATTGTCGAGCAAAGATTTCCCTTCTTACATAAAACACTGATTTTAACAAAAATATATATATATCGTGGAAAATAAAAAAAATGTTTGCCATTAGGACCCTTGATGTCCAAATAGGACCTAAATTGTTGAAGCTACCAATTTTGGAGCAAAAATGATTGTTTTTCACCCACCTAAAATTAAACATTCAGAAATTTTGGCAACAATAATCTGTGCCATTGGGACTATTTACTGTTAATTTGAAGTCATATAAGGTAAATTGTTACATTTTCTTATGTGGGGCCTAAAACACAAAATGCTTTTTAACCCAAAATTTTTAGATATTTTGGCAAAATGTTTCAATAAATTTTGCCACTGGGACCATTCATGGTAAGTCTCATACGATGTAAATTTACCAAATAGGTCCTAAACTGTTGAATTGTCCCATTTTGGGGGCAAAAGGTGATGGCTTTTCAACAAAAAAGGTACTATTCTTAGGTATTTTAACATTTTCAATAATTTGTGAAATTGGTAGCATTTTTGGTTAATTTGGGGCCAAAAGTTGCATTTTTCACCCCAAAAAGTTTTTTTGACCCAAAATTAACAAACCACCGCCATTAGTTTGATACCCATGGTATAACGGTATAACCATGGTTTGGTTAGATTGCATCGGATCGCTTGAAAATGGAGCAAATGGAGTAGGCTAGGTGGATAACGTGGAGTCGCTAGAATTAGTATTTGGCTCAAATTCTTTCTAGTCCTAGTTTGGCTTTATAGACACCCAAAAAGTGATTATGTCTAGGGCCTAGATTTAGGCTGTTGTTGCAAATCAACCAATAAGATTCTGAAGAAATGACAGTTAACTGTTCAGTTGTTGTTGAAAATATTAACCTGAGATGGGGTCGGGGAATTTTTTGGGCTTTGATCGCACTAACCCATGTAGACGTTCTCAACCCTAAAGAGTTGTGTGGCTTTTGGGACAGGCTCAAATTTTCGTTTTATAGCTGGGAAGAAGACAGCCTGGGATACATGGAACGTATACCCAGCGGTGACTGAGGACTTTCAAGAGCTGAGCACCATATACAACATCTCTGAAAAAGGGGATTCCCTTATCGAGAGCCTGACCGTTACCTTGGTAGATATCACTGAGCTGTAAAATACCAAATATATGCACAGATGCGTTACGTTTTCTATGCTATCACTCTATGCTATCCACAGAACTAGAACACGGAGAATGACGTCAAGCAAAGGAAACTAAAGCACCAATACCACCAGCTTGATACAGCAAGAACGTTCTACGCGTAATACAAATACTGTGATATATGCGAAAACTTCAATAACTTAACGAAATTTGTTATAAAATAGTTGTTCCTTGTTGGAGGTTATCATAGTTATCACAAAGAGCAATATTGGAAAAACGTTGGTTGAATATGTTTTTTCTCTTTGGGAAAACTACGAAAATATACCCGTTTACTAACGTTAAGAATGTACATAAAGCACCGGCTTTAGCTGTGTTTTGCCGTATAAGTAAGAGCGCCCTCGCATTTAGCTTGCTTCAATCGGTTAAATGTGTGGGCAATGACACTGTCGGCGTTCTCCGTGTTATATTTCTGTGATGCTATCACAGCCAGTGGCCCCTTATAGTTGTAAATTCACTGAAATATTAGTTCGACCTTGACCTTTAAAGATAATTCAAGGTCACCCTCAGGATCACAGCCTAAAGATTTCTAGGTGTTCGCCAATGGTTGAATAAAGTTTTGCCAATGGGCAAATGGGCCAATTTGGGTCAAAATTTATTATGTGGAAATTGTCATGCTTTTATCATCTTGTGCACAATTCTGATGTTATCTGCCCAAAATATAAATCAAACTTGATTTGCCTCTTCTCTCCATTTTGCCTGTATTTTTGTTTATTTTCTCACACTTTGACCAGGTATTGCCCCACTTTAAAGTGATTTTACTGAATACAGTTTTTAATCATTTTCTTGTTTTCTCAAGTGTAATTTCTGAGATCTCAAAATAAAGATTTTTGATATGCCTGGAAATGCCATTTCCGGCAATCTGGGAGACATTTTGTGGCCAAAATGTTTGTGCTACGCTCCGTGCCAACTGATGGTGGCGCTCCGCTTATACGTTGCCCCGCTACTGACAAATTTCTAGTTACTGCCCTGGAAATAAAGGCAAATAATTTTTCCATAAGGTCTACATTCGATAGAAATGTAAAAGCAATGCTGGATACTGTAAAAGCAATGCTGCATACTGTAAAAGCAATGCTGCATACTGTAAAAGCAATGCTGCATACTGTAAAAGCAATGCTGGATACTGTAAAAGCAATGCTGCATACTGTAAAAGCAATGCTGGATACTGTAAAAGCAATGTTCCCTCCTGTAAAAGCAATGCTGCATACTGTAAAAGCAATGCTTCATACTAGGCCACTGAGTGCCTGCAAGGCATGTGGCTCCATTCTGCACGTTTTTCCTTTCTTTCTTTTCCTTTTCGTCCTTTTTGTGCATGTTCGTTTTCTGTTCTCTCCTTTTCCGCTTTTCTCTTTCCCCTCTATCTTTTGTTGCCTCCGTCCAGCCCGATTTTCTCGTTTCCAGGTGGACACTCTGCCCCCAGCTCCCCCTGGTTACGCAACTGGGGTGTACTGTTAAGCCTGTACTTTTGCGAAGAAATTTAATATTGTGCTTCTAATTTCAAAGATAACAATGACAGCAATTGGGTGACTCTTGAAAAAATACTTTCGTTTTCAGGTTTACAGGTTAGTCATCGGTTGTATGCTGTAATGTTAACTGCTGCTGTATTGACTATAGTACGAACATTTATATTTGGTACCCTTATATTTTAGGTTTTTATTTGTTCGTTTAACGTTTTGTCTGTCGGGCCAGCACTATTTTTAGATACACGAACATTAAATGCAGTCGGAAGTAAAAACATCATCCCACCAGGACGCCCAACAAATGACGTCAGAGCAATCCCCTACAGGCCTATTCTATGTATGTAATGCAATGATTGATATCAAATGTTTCATTCTAATCACGAGAACAGTGCAATACTTGATTTTGCATTTCTGTGGGGGATTATGTTGGAGACATTTTACTTCGGAATCCACTAAGATTAAAAATAAAGATTTAAAGATGACATATTCTAGCAACTGTCATGAAAGCTTTTCGTATCATCGTCGAAATAAAAATGATCTTACCAAGTAAGTGTTACAAGTAAATGACGAAATTGAATTTGAAATCATGTTTTTACCAGACCATGTATGTAGTTCAGCAATAACAGCTAAGAGTCAGCTCGTAAGTCTGGCCATTAGCCACGGGGCTCTTTAGAAGTTATCGATCACTACTCAGCTCATCAGTGGCGGCGAGCATTACGGCGTAATGCAAGAAACATACACTACATGTAGGCCTATAATCTTACCAAAACAACAAGAATGATAAATGTTATATCTGAACGGGAAATAGTTGCATTGCGGAGGAGGATGCTTCTTATGATTATATTACTTGTGTAATGACATCGGAGGCCGTGATGTAATGAAAGCCGGAAAAATGTCAGGTTAATAGTTCATGGAGGAGGGCGTGGGTGTAGTGGCTATAGGCACTAAACATAAATAGGCGTATGGATTTTGGGTTTATTGGAAAGGAGTTAAAAAATAACCACGGTGCAATGTATATTGCTTGCATAAATGTTGACTGTAGTGTATAAGTAGTAGTAAGTTGTTTCGATCAATATTATCGGTAGTACTTTATTATGATGTTGCGTTGATATATTACTAGATATATCAATGAATCGATCAATATATATATTAACAAATATTTCTTCAACTGAAACTTCAACTGACAATTTCAACCACAACCAGATAATTTAATTTTGTTAAATATCAGACAAAATACAATAATATTTTTACTTTTTTTTTATAATGTTAACAGAGTAAAGCAACTTGTTCATAAGATGAACGTTTGTCATTGAAAGCCATCGTATTCATTCATTGCTCAACATCAATCAATCAATTAATATTTTAAAAAAATAGGAATATGATGGTGTCATAAGTGGGATTCAGTGACACACGAATCTTGTTCACATAAACTTTAGAATGATCCAATGAAACAACATTTTTACTATGTATGCAGACATTAAATAATTTTGACATACTGTGCTACATAATAACATTCACCCGCTATAACTATAAGCAGCATACACACGGCGAGTTATTATTAGGAAGAGAAAATGAGGAATAGCGAATGACGGAGGTTAGTATTGACATCTCTTATTCCATGTACATAATTGGAACCCAAGCTCAGTTGATGTCTCTGAGTGAATGAGATGGTAAAAAGCATCGATAACCTCGCATCACAATACATAATGACCATAGCGAAATGTCTGCGATGCAAGAAAGTCATTTTAGTATATTTGACATATTCAGTCAACAATGTCTTTATCTGGAAAGAAATATCACTGGGAAAGAGAATGCGATATACTTGATGATAAGGCAAGCCAAACTCCGGCGATTATTACAAAGATAGTCATGAGACCTCCGCTGTATCACGTCAGCAATTACAACAAAATTGTGTAATGTTCACATATATGTGGAACATTCTTTAGAAAATATTTGGATAAATGTGAATCTTTTTTTCACATTAAACACAGAGAGGTTATACTTCACCAATGATGATCAACCACATGTGCCGGTCGCTTATAAAGTGTGTGTGTTTGTTGGGGTGGGGGCGGTGTTCTTTCCCCCACCCCTCTCATGGTCACAACCAGGTTATATGAGGTGGCGTATCCAGCTTACACCAACGCACAAACATGGTAGGTGTATATATATACACCGTTTATTAAATGTTGGAGCATATACGCACGGCCTCTCTATTTGTGTAAATACAATTTTAATACAAACACGATCCGTCCACTGAAGATGTACACCATTAACTTCAACTGCGTTAGCGACCAATGCATGTGTAATTTATTACTGTTAGAAATATAACACTCTCAAAACTGTATAATGAAAAATGAAAAAGGGATTGTCAATAGTGAGCACTTTTGCCTTTTAACTGAGTTAGTTTTCAAAGAAAAGCCCATGGAATATTTTACTATATAGTGCATAGAACTACATGTAAAAGACAAAGAATACTCGCCCCGAGTAGGCTACAAACCTGCTAGACTATAGCCTAATTTGATGTCATGTATGCGGCTTCGACCAATCTCGAATTTTATGGGGAGGTTTATGAACTTTATGAAATGTTTAATTTGTTTTAAATGTCTCCAGATCTATGTCATCAGTGACTGAGATGAAGATTTTGCAATATGGTACCGACAGAAACCTTTAGTACGATCAGGCTTGTACTCCAAATGTTATAACATGACGTCATTTTAACATTACATGTCCCATATTAACATTTCAGTGCCAGAAGATGACACCGACTGGCGACACCATACTGTAAACAAACATTGAATAGAGAAGCAGTATTTGTTTAAGAATGGGCAAACAATTATATAGATTTGTTTGCTATGGAAATGTGTGTAATATTTTCTTTTTCACATGTTTTCATAACACAGCAACACGGTAGCAGATTTACCCCTTGAATTCTAAAAAAAATTCTAACAAAAAAAAACAATTAAATAAGACGATTCGCCAACTTTGCTATCCTGGTTATATCTTGATAAACAGATCTAGTGAACCACATTTATTGTTAAAGTTTATGGCACGAATAAGCATTCTATGGTGCCCCATTTATTTTGTATTCCATCGTGATATAGCCCCTTAGCCCAATATGTGGCTATCATACATTCTGGGGGTACCACAAACGTCAACAATGGATTATACTACCATGAAACTCATATAACTGTTTCATAACCTCATCCATGTCATGTTAAGTGTTTGTTGGGTTGTTATAGTATTTATTTAAGGCACTGAATGTTACTTTAGCTTTATGAGACAACGGGACATCATACCGTCGTCCACTACGCACGACATAAATTTCGATAACCCACGCACGCGTGCATTTAGTAAATTTTAGTTTAAAAGCCCGCCTAAATTGGTTTTAACGATGATCTGCAACTCTGGGGATTTGTAGTCTGGTTTGCAATTGTAATGATCGGTCAAATTAAAATGAGGAATACGCCTATATGGTAATACTGACCATGTCAGTGTGCCAAACATGTGTGCGAGGTAGCCAATATGGATACTTTTTTTTTTTATTGACAATCATTCATACGACGGCGTTAATTAAGCGCATTACTGGTTATCTGGTTAGTTCGACGTTTACGGTATAAGCGCATTAGATTAATTTCGAGACTGGATCGTAATGGAACATTGGGACTAATTGAAGAGGTTATTGAACTGCTGGTCTGGATAAAATTAATACCCCAATATGCTTGTCCTTTTTGTAGTGGATTTACAACAATATATTTTGCCATGATTTAAAGTTAATTCAAGATGAATTACATTACATGTTCACTGTACCTGCACGTTCACCCGTACTATTATTTTAGATGCCAATGGGGAAGTACTGGATACAATATTTCAATGGTATTACAAATATAACATCTGCATCGCAATGTCTATATTTGATACGTACTTATGTTGAATAAAACATTTGTTAAATAGAGAAGAGGAGTATTCTTTCGTACCATACGTACATTAAACAAAGCAACACCAATTTCTTCTGAATATTATTTGAAAATAACGTCTATTATGAAAGTCTGATAAATATATATAACGTGTAGCTTGATGTAGGCTACTCATTTCAAGATAACTACATATCATTACTCGGAGAAGGGACACATTTCTGGCTTGTTCAAACTGAACAATAGTGAAGAGCGAAAAGAGTAGTTCTGCTCAATAATACATACACCATCTTTATATGGTGTAAGCAATAGTTATTTCATGGCAGAGGATGCTGGGTCCTCTTAGCCACAGGCCAGTAAGACTCCATCGTAGACTTCTATCGGTACATAATTTGGCGCCAGTACATATAGAATGTACATAGTTCAAGTTAACAAGCAAGCTAAGGTAATCGACTCATAATGCAAAATCAATATACATGTATCGAAACACTGAGTCAATTTTTAATATTATGTCGATTGATTTAGATTTTTAGAACAATGTGTGCGATATAGTTTTTTGTCTCCATGATTTGCGCGTGTGTACATAAAACCTCGAAATTGCTTAGTATGAGACTTGTGTTTACACGTTGTTTGCAATATAAAGCAATTCATCATTCGCAACAGTTGTGTTATTTTCCAGCTGATATACGTCACTACTATTGTACTATATGTTACTCAATCTAGTGCGGTTTGTTGATAGCTGCTTCAAACCAATATGAAAAATTCTACAGGATGTTTTCACACGCTCTGATGTGATATAAGCATTATCATTTTTAATACTAAACATACCACTTTACATTTCAAACGAATACACTACCTTGTGTAGATATCAGTATGCATGACGGAGCTGATGTTATAATGTATGGAATATCAAACAAAAAAGGAATTACACACAGAGCAATCTGACTGCTCTATGACAAGCCTGTGTGTTAATTCATGCGCATTACCAAATAGTAGAAGCAAGTGAAGTCATGCGTCCAGCCATCTTCTACGGATTAGTCACAACAATTATAGAAACTTGGAAACTCGTAGTCAAATTTTAAAAACGGCTTAATCCTCCGTCTAAGTTATATGACATGTGTTATTAATTTTTATTTTGTTCCTTGTTGATGTTACTGCTGTTTTTATATTGATGTTTTGTTGCCTTTGGAAAAGTTTCTGAAAGGGGGCCAAGGTACAAAATGGTGTTATCATTTCAATCTGTTTGAGTTTTTATAGGAAGTAATTTTTCAGGAAACCTCGTTTTTTGGGGACAGCATGTTGCGACCCCTGCATCCGCCACTGCGTTGTTATTTACTGTTTAGTTGGTTTCTCTGTTGTTGTAACTACTGCTGGTGTTATTGTTGTTTCTGTGGCTGTCGTTGTACTCTAATCGCATAATTATGCACTTTAAAACAAACCGCTTATAACAACAAACAATGTTTTTTTTAGCCCGTCAATAATCATAGTTTGCTAAAAATGTGCATACTGATCATGTATTACACATGGTTTACGTATTCAAAAGGTCGTATCGCGATGTGTGATCTTGTGAAACCAGGGGGCTACTTATACATCGATAAATACGAGTATACATTAACGCCGCGGTGCACAACGTATAATCCATTCTTTTCGGTTTCTTCCTTGCGAAATTGCAAACTCTAAGCAATTTCCGCAATTTTTCGATAGATTGTGTTTGGCACTGATGAATTGAATTACACATTCACGATCAAACAAAACGAGCGCGGAGAATTTTATAATTTGATTTTCTATTTCGGTTCTAGCAGGTGTCGTGGTTGTAGCTTGCGTGAATCTCGTAGCAGCAAGAAACAGCACTGTCAGATATAACTCCTATTTAATATGAAGTCTGGTTTAGTGGTTCTTCTGCTATGGGAACATGTAACTCAACAGGAGAGCCGTAGGCTGATTAGGGAATATGGTTTTATAAAAGAAGAGATCTTGTTATTATTATTATCATCATCTCTAAGCTATCTTTCTTACAATAATGTCCCTTCATGATTATGCAAACTTAATGCTACGACGCCATTTTGTGTACACTGCACAGCATGTAGGCAGTTCTCTGAACAGGTTATATTTCCTCTGAAGAAAATTTTGCTTAATTTGACGATTTAAATGACGTGAAACATTGGGTGATGAAGTATATGAGGTTAGGGAGTATATGAGGAATTAATGTTTTATTTTAGTGTGTACGTCAATAAAGAGTTATATATGTATTTAATATAAATAACAGGTGACTGGGGTTATAGTTTAACTGTTTTTTGAATATCTAATCCTCTGCATGTTTTGAACCTGCTGTTGCGTTGGAAATGAATTTTCAGTATTCTAATTTCCTTTTTTGCAGGAGTGTGAAATAAATGAATTAATGTGTGTGGACATGGTCTACAAGACTACCTGGGGAATTATCCGACACTGGTGCAAGAATTGAAGGTTCTTAAGATTTGATACCGGACTATGCAGCACTATGAAACCTCCGTTTTATATTTCACTTTCAGCTCGCTGAATTGCTCCGACCAGAAGAAAGCTTCCTTCTCCTGTTTCGGACCGAAGAGCTCAGATCCAGCGTCGAATTTATGGAGGTAGGCCGGGCAATATATCGCTAATATAATATTTTTTGGGGGGAGGGGGGGGGGGGCACACATGTTTATTTTTGAAAACCACCCTAGACTTGAATTAATGGTCCTGTCCTAGGTGATATCTCAAATTATCACGTATCAAATTCTTATATATTGTGATGTGGTTTTATGCAAAGGCAAAACTTTAAAATTATGGAATCTTACTGACAAGATGAAGATGACAGAGCATCTTAAATGATAATACTACCCTCTCAATCAGAATCAGTTGGAAACAAAGGTTTGGCGCAAACTGCCCCGTGGATAAGGCTTGCTCGTAGGTCGTTGCCGACCTTAAATTTGGTTTCAGGTGCTTATCTAAATCGTGATAAAGTACCTGCAATTTTCCGTCCATTACACTAAAAAATGAAGTGATTAAAATTATCATTTGAAAAGTCGTTTTGAGCAGTGCTTTGTGAGGGATTTCGCCAAATGTGCTTGGATATATATTGTTACCAAGGTACTTGGCTGGTGCGCTATTTAGCACCCTCTTGGCTAAATTACCTCCTTCAATGTATTTTAATATACACTCTGGAAGAGTGAACAATTTACCATTTCCGACAGTAACTACAGGCGAATTGTGAGTTCTGCCATACATTTCTTAAATTGTTAATGTATATGTGTGTGCGAATAACTCATACGTGTATATGGATGAATGGTTAATTAGATAACCTAGCCAGGCCTGTATGCAGGGGTGGGGGATTTCAGGGGGTCCGGAAGAACCGCAAGATCTGGAGTTCCGCTCCGGATAGTAATTTGGTAGTATATGATGAGACGTTTGGTGTTTAATTATGTCCCACATGGCGTTCAAAAGCCTTTGAAAAACTTTCTGTCAAAGTTTGCCTATCTTCATAAGCATAATCATAATTAACAGTCTGCTCGCTTCCACCGAAATGGGTCGTCCTGAGCAAAGGGAACGTAACAAAAAACAGAGTGCCGCGAGTTGCCAGAAATTAGAAAAGTTTTTTCTCAAACCGCAAGAAAGCATCAGGTATTCAGCTAGACTCTGTAAATGAAAACAAGTAGACAATGGGAGGGAGCATGCATCCGCCCCCCCCCCCCCAGATAACTTGCGCATTCAGCGTTCGATGCATGCGTCTTCGGCACTTGCCGGTCAAAGTC
>JAODFY010227526.1:0-10420 GCA_027580055.1 Paracaudina chilensis | reverse complement strand
TTATCGTCGATTAACCCACGGTCAGCTGACTATAATGGACCAATCAGATTGTAGAATTGTAATTAGGTATGAATGAACAAACAGTAACACAATACAAGTTTGTAGCACGCAGAGGGCGCACTATACAATATTCTTACAGAATTCAAACACTTTTGTTTAGTAATTATAGATTCCATTGCCACAGCAATACCCCCCCCCCCCCCCACTGTATTCTCACATTAACCAAATGTTCATGTAATTTGGTTAATTAGCTGTGGTTAGCTGTGCACTGCCTAGGTATAATGGTTCACTTCATGTGGGGCTTCGACCAATCACAGATTTAAAAACAATCCGAAACAAACGAGTGCGATAATCATTGTTTTCGATCCGGTATTTTACCCACGTCACTTATTATGTTTTAAAAAACAAAATGCAATAAATAAGATTTAGACGAGGTTTATTTTCCTTTCATCAATACCTGATATTTGTGTCTGATTTGTTGGATGTGTAAAAAGTGACACCGATGAGTCTTCGTAGGTGCAAGTAAGTGATGATTGTTGCATTTAATTCAATGGGATTTTGCATTTGATATGAAGTGACAAATATGTATTACGACACCAAGGCCATATCAAGATGGCTCTTTATAGCACTTTAGTTGGTGCGTTGTCATATTAGCTTTCCGTCAATGCCAAAACCAAAGAATTTGGTCATTGGGATTTTGAGAAACGGGTTCAAAGATCACTTTTAGGTCAGATTTTCCAAAAGAAGCCTTCTATAGCTCAGCATCTCTTTAAGATATATAACACAATGGTAAGAAGATACAACAGTGAAAATGACATCACATTGCCTGGAAATTGGCGACATCACAAGTCATCCAAGGTCAACATTTATTTTCTTGCCCCCCCAAAAAAAATTAACCCCGCCCCAGGTATATCTGTTTCTGTGTGTGTTTGAAAAGTCATATTTCAAAGGTTACAATTTGCTCTGTTCATTGCTGAAGAATGAAGGCCATTTTATATGCCAGAATTAGCATAGAAAATTTATGTGTATACATGTAGACACATGTATACACATAAACACTTTGTTTGCAATGCAATTTTTTTATCAAGAGCAATTTGATTTTTGAAATGTTTTTCTTTTGGGGGGGGGGGGGGGGGGGACACCCAAATATCTCTTTCGGGCAACCAAAATAGGAATTATACTGGTCAACAGCAATGAAACTATCTTCAGATCAAGCCCTGACTTACATTATTGTTGTAAGAATTTCCTCTGTCGTGCTCGGCTCTGTTCACTTGGAAAATGTTGGTTATGTTGGAGGTATCGTTCCTGACGGGCATCGGCATGGACTGCCTTTGCTGGGGTTTGTTCTTCGGGGCGGGGTTCTGCCTCTGCAAGAAAGAATTGATGATGCTTGTGATTGTCTTAAGGAGTCTGTAATTAATTTATTGTGGTAGGTGTGATGCCAAGCCACCAAACCCCCTAAAAAAATGGGTGGAACCGACTAGAATGTATCATATATTGACGAAACATCAAAATCTGCCAAAGGACAGATTACATTTTAGTCATCTCCAAATTACAATGACCCATGTGAGGTACAACTTACAGCAGGGGTTTTGTTTGCAGTAGCGTGTTATGTGGAACCTAGATAGGATTGAGGGCTTCATTTGCACACAAGAGAAATATTAATTATACTGTACTATGTTGCTTTCTTGGGCAGAATTAAGAGTGATTGAAAAGTTACATCAAAATCTGTCCAGAAGATGGATCATCTTTAGGTCACTTCCGAGTTCAAAAGAAACATGTGCGAGGGGACTTTACAGCAGGGCCACTGGCCTTAACCACCTTGTGTTACATATCGCTTGATGAAAAGACCATGCAGAAGCTTGATATCGCACCCTGCACAGAACAGAATAGTATACTGTTTGGTGTGCTCTTTCATGGGCACGAGTATTGTGAAGATCTGTCAAGAGGTTCCAGTTAGTATGCTAACTAACAGTGGAATTATTGATCACAGTAGCTATTACCATAACCAAAACTGATTATGGGCATTTGGGACTGTGTCGGTAAGACACACAACAGAAATTTATATATGATAATATTCTATGTAAAAAAGGGATGTGCCCAGAACTATTTGGGTGCCAGGGTGAATGGCAACTGTACAAAGTGTAATCAGTGGCCTGGGGGAAGGAGGCTAAGGGGAGGGCTTATCCCCTTGGCTTTGTGAAAATATAAAAAAATAATGCCAGACAGAAAAGTTTACATATAACCATATATAAATATAAACATATAACCAGGCAGCATAACAAACCATCAGACATGCTGGACCCCTTCCGCTTGATGTGAGCACACCCCTGATCAAAACTGAAGTGGTTAAAAACTTTGTTAAAAACATTATTTTGTAAATGACAAAACATCAGCATGACATCAGATGACATTGAGGTCACTTCATATGTTCAAAAGGTGACCGGACGCCTCCCCCCAGGACAATTCCCCCCGGACATTTCCCACGGGTCCAGACACTTCCCCCCCCCCGGATAATCAAGTTTTATTGGGGGGTGGGGTTAGGGTCAGTGATTAGGGTGGGAGGGAAGAGGGTGGTAATGTCTGGGGGTAATTGTCCGGGTGGGGAATTGACCCGGGGGAGATGTCCTAGGAACTATTTAAAAAGCTCCTATGTGGTAACTTACAGCAGGGTTCTTGTTCACCGTAGCAGTCTGCTGGGATGAGTTATACCCGACCGTAAACAGCGCATCAAAGTCTGTGTTCTTCTGCTCCTGCTGAAATATGTTCCCATTAAGGCCGTGATGCGAGAACCCATCCACATTGTTCTGCAGTGACCCGTTAGGTTCCATCAAGCATCCTATCTGGGACGTCTTGACGTGGTACGGAAAGTTGGTATTAGCTGCTGAAGGTCTGGTCAGGATCTAGCAAGAGTAACAGAGGAAAGTTTACTCTGTGTTCTACTGCTCCTGCCAAAATATATTCTTGTTAACACCATGATATTAGAACGCATCCAAGTAGTTCTGCAAAGGGGGAAATGAAAAGGTTAGTGTGTTCTTCTGCTCCTGCTGGAACATGTTCCTGTTTAGACCGTGGTGTGAGAACACATCCATGTTGTTCTGCAGTGACCCATGAGGTTCCATCAAGCATCCTATCTGGGACATCTTGACATTGAATGGAAAGTTGTTATTAAAGTCGTGGTCTGGTTCTAACAAAAGGGGAAATAGGGGAGCTTGGGCCTAGGTAAAAAACAAATGTCTTGATATAACCAACAATATGTTCTGTTTTTTGATAAATAATATCTCGCATTTGTTACAGCGCCTTATGCCATGAAATGTCACAAAGCGCTCTACAGATATTACCCTGGTCAGCTGAAACTGCTGTGAACTTTCCCAGCTTATCACTCCCGACACACTATACCGTAGAAATATATCATGTCCTAGGAGGACCTCCCTCCTAGGGGGACCTCACTATAGGTGCAGCTACCATACAGCGCTACCTTCAGTGTACAAGTTCCCTCGCAGGTCCCTAACTAGCACCTGGGTGGAGAGAGACAATCGGGATAGGATGCCTTGCCCAAGGACACTACGCAGCAGCCCGACCAGGAATTGGGACCCGAAACTTCTGAATTATGAGGCATAAGCCTCAAACCACTAGGCCACCACACTTCCATTTTTAACATGCTTAAATCCATCAACCAGACAATGCCAAATTGCCAATCTCATTGTCTGTATTTGAATTAAATATAACAAAAATTGAACATTTGAGGAATGTGAGGAATATTAGCCAAGAGTGTTCATTGTTCAAGTATTAAAATCCTCATTAAGAAAATACTCGCCAATGCCAAACCTGGTAACCCACTACAGCAGTGTTCAAACCTGGTACCCAACTACAGCCATGCCAAACCTGGTAGCCCACTACAGCAGTGTTCTAGCAAAAACTGTGGTTCACTCTTATTACACCCCACTTGTTGCCTATAACACCTCTGCAACATTGTTTACCAAAGCTGTTCTAAGTCAACAAAGCTGTAATTGTTTTGCTGACCACCATCAATGAAGGTCTGGCATTGCACTGGCCAAACTAGGCCATTGATTGGCCATAATCCTCTGGGGTAAACTGAAACTGTCAAGGAGTGATACATGTTAATTGAAAAGGTAAACAGCTTTCGACACATTTCTAGAAGGGCAGAGATTTTCACATGTGCTATATTGGTGATTTTTTCCAACAATAAATGTATGCATCCATGCTTATACAGAAATGCCAAAACTTTCCTTCTTTGCCTTCGACAATAAAACTGGGGCAGTGAGTTTGCTTATTACACTACAGGTTTCAGCTTCTTACCAGGAATCCAGTGTGTGCGATTAGGGCCACTGACATTTATACTGGAACGCAAAAGCTTTCCTTCACTTGCTGTGGACAATAAACCTAGGGCAGTGAGGGGGCGCTTGCTTATTTCACTAGGGGTCTCAGGTTCTTACCAGGAATCCAGTGTGTGCGATAAGGGCCACTGACAGTTCTATGGCGTTCATGGCCTTTTCGCGCCACCATTTGGGCATGGCTGCTGTAGCTATAACGATCATGACAGGCATCGCTAGAAACCTGCATTGAAAGAAAGCAAAAGAGATCAAATATGAGGTCACTCATTTTACTAAATAGCCACTTAACCCTACACTAGACAGCCACCTAACACTACACTCAACAGCCACCTAAAACTACACCAAAGAGCCACCTAAAGCTACACTCAAAAGCCACATAACACCACACTCAGCAGACATCTAATCCTACACTCAACATCCACTTGAACATACACTCAACAGCCACCTTACATTACACTGAACTGCCTCCTAAATCTTCACACAACAGCCACTCAACTCAAAGGCCACCTAACTTACCCTACACTCAGCAGCCACATGACACTAAAATTTAGCAGCCATGCAACATCCACCTTGCATTGCACCCAACAGCCATCTAAGACTACATCTAACAACATCCAAAACACTACATGCAACGGCCATCTGAACAGCCCCAAAAATCTTCACTCAACAGTTACTAAACTCAAAAGCCACCTTATCAACCCTACACTCAACAGCCACCTAACACTACACTTGTCAACACCCTAACAGCTGCTGGTACTCACCACAGAGTGTATGCAAAGAAGAATGGTATATAGAAGGGAGCCTTCTCTGGGTAGTTCTTCAGGGTGAAGAATATTGCATATATGAACCACAGCCACGTTAGTCCCCTCAGAGCCACCAGCGAGGACCCTGCGGGGCTTTCGTAGAAGTAGAGGACCTCCCCAGGGTCAAAAACCTGAATCCCAAAACAAGAGAAAAAACATTACACCATTGATCATCTTGTGTTCTCTATGCATACTGTCAACTGTCAACACCAAAACTCCTGTAGGCCTTCATTTCAGCCTACCCAACTACACCATCACAGACATGATTCTACAGGGCATTGAATCCCTAGGTGACAGTGCTGATGTAGTGCATCTCAGCAGGGAGAGACTTTAAATCAATGCCCTCGCACCATCCAGCCCTATGGACTCAACATCCAATAAGAAGGCATGAGTTACCTTGGTTACCTATCTCACATGTTGATTTTAAAATATGTATTTATATGACTCAATAATTACACCCGCTCTCATTGAGTTTACTTTGGTTACCTATATCACGTGTTGATTTTAAAATATGTATTTAAATGACTCAATTACACCCACTCTTGAGTTTACATTGGTTATGTCTCTCACCAGTTGATTTTAATATATGTATTTATATGACTCAATTACACCCACTCTTATTGAGTTTACATTGGTTATGTCTCTCACCAGTTGATTTTAATATATGTATTTATGACTCAATTTCACCCACTCTTATTGAGTTTACATTGTGTCACATCAAGATATCCATAGTTTAGTTAATGATGTAGATGATTGGGTTTATTTGTCCCATCTCGGTCTCCGTAACATAGGATTGTTGAATTTTCTAATTTCCCTATCAATACTTGTTGCATCAATGAGGCAGGGATGAGGAATGCAAGCGTATTGTCTTATGTGCAGCAGCTAATTTTACACAAAGGATCTTGTGATTCATGGAACGCGCATCGCTCGTTCCAGGTGTGCTTATATCATTTTTTTCGGCTCCATGCAGTCTCCGTAAAACGAGCATGGTTATGGGGATTGTAGTAATGGTTTACAGCTAAATTATAAAGTATCTTAATACCTGGTGCAGGAGTGTTATGTTTACGTTCCCAGAAAGGTTTTGGTTGCATTTTAGCCCAGTGTTGCTCCCAGGTGTTTCAATATTTGTGACGGGATTTAAACACATGTTCATCAGCTTTGGGAGAGTCGGAAGGGTCCACTCATCGCCATCTTGATAGATTTCTACCTTGCCTGGATAAACCAATTATAATTTGCCACCTTTATAAGGTACGGGACTGGAGTCTATCTGTGGCTCAGTGTGGGAGAGGCTGATTAATTCCCGACTGGTCCCCCTGGCTGGTTCCTGGCTGGTCATCTTGGCTGGTTACCCTGGCTGGTCTTACTCGTTATCCAGTTTCTGGCTCCTGGTAGACTGTACCATTCATCTCCAGGGAGCGGTTTGTTAGTATATATCGTTCCGAACTTACCAGTATAAAAGAATCTTATGACTGAACACTGAACATTCAGTTTCTTCTCAATACACCCCACAAGGATAACAGGTTATCCAGGTTATTACATGGATTATAATGTAACTGCCATCTCGTAGTAAATACTTGCCATCTTGGGTATATATTACAGTATATGGTATATATTTTTGGTATGAAATTTAAAATTAAAGTATGGTTAAATTAGATAATATATTATTGTGTAATTGTGTATTTTTGTAGATGGTTTGTTTGATGTAGTTTTAGTTAAAAGGCTGTCAAGAAGCAGCAATAAAAAAAAAATGATATGAAACTACATTGCTTGATTTATTTTTTGTGAACTCTCTGCTGGATATCCAAGTCAAATATTGCTACTACAATTTTCCGGTGACACATTGGTTACCTATATCAGGTGTTGATGTTAAAATATGTATTTATATGACTCAATTACACCCACTCTTATCAAGTTTTCATTGGCTACCTATATCACATGTTACACATCACTACTCCTCCAAGTTGCCAGTGCCCCCGAATACTTACCAGTGCACCCACCCTGAAAGTTCAGAGGGCCCTTTGAGAGGGGGGGGGTGATAGGGACCTCTTTGCGAACCACTGGTTAGAGGTTATTGCCACCTTATGTTGCCCAATTTATGCACTTTATAATTTTATTTTTATCAGGGAGGAATCCCTAATTTTAATGTACTTACGACAGCCTCGTAGATGAAGAGGGCGGCGTAGACTAAACAGTAGATCCCCATCAGGACGGTGACCTTGATGGATCCCGAATGGCTGATGCGACCCCTGATAGAAGAAAGAATATATTGATCGATCAGGTATAATCGATCAAACTGGTTAACATAACTGTGATAATTAATGAGCACTGACCAAAGGAGCGTGACTAAATTATTTGGAAGCTGTGACTGGTCAAAGCCCTCGTACATAACAACAAACGAGCTGCGACATATGTCCACACTGAAGAAAATTAAATCATCGATCGTCCCATTGAGCAGAACATCACTTTCAAGATCCTCTTACTGACATCTTTCTGTACATAACATAAGCATTGCAGATAGCCGGTATCGCATCGCAAAATGCTACACAAAATTAGAGAATTGCTATACAAAACTAATTATGTGTAGCATTTTTTGCTAAAAAAGATCCTTATCTGCAACACTGAAGAACTGAGGAGAGAATGGGTATGATTTCAACTGTTCTGGCTGAGGAGTTTGACAAACCTGCCTGTTTCTGAGACCTGGAAAACCCTGCTGAAGCATTACAACAAGGAATATCCCAATCTGGTGCACATGATATCTGCGATGCTGGAGTTGTTCCCATTTTGTTAAAGTTCCATTACACCAATTTATCCTTGAACATATACAACATCAATTATTCTTTTTGCATTATTTTTGTGCAGTTTTGTGCCGGTTGAAAAATGCTACACAAAACTAATGTGTAGCTCTGTTGGCTATGCAAAAAAGGATGCTTATCTACAATGCATAACCCCAATGAGCCACCCTAGATATGCCAGTGCAAAAGATATTCACATGTCATCTCTCTGTGCCACTGATATATTACACACTACTTCCATGTTTATTGTGCAGCAACACATAATTACAACTCAATGTTGACAGATCACTACAAGCCTGACTAAAAGGCCAGACCATATTACTTACATAAACCCCCAACACTCCAGCAAAGTGTTACAATGAAACCAAAATGGTAAAGTTTGTATCACTACTACCTGGGATTACAGGAACAAATCCAATTTGATCCACTGTTTTACCTGACTTTATATATGACGTTATTCACAGACATGTAAGAACAAAACTCCACCTCCCCCATACTTTGAGAATATACCCCATACATTGAGAATATACCCCATACATTGAGAATATACCCCATACTTTGAGAATGTACCCCATACTTTGAGAATGTACCCCATACTTTGAGAATGTACCCCATACTTTGAGAACGTACCCCATACTTTGAGAAAGTGGTTTAAGAATGGGGTACATTGGCTTCCGTCCGATGGGGACGTCAAATGACGGTCTCAGGATGGGGTCACACGCCTGCCTCGTTATCATCTGAACACTTGATCTTGAAGAGATATAAGGCTGAAAAGCCAGTGTTCATCTCTAAGTTCTGGGTTATCTGTGATATAGGGTCTTTAATGAGGACAGATGTCCTTCCTGACCCTTAATCAACTAAACAAAATTTTATATACATTTGTGATATTCATGAAAATAATGATATTCTTTGAAAGAGGTTACCGTGCCTTGTAATGGTGTAGCCTTTAGCCATGAGTATTATCATGAGCAAGAAGATGCCATCAGAGATGGCCTGGATTAGCCTGGCTAGTAACCTCCAAAAGGAGGCCTCCATCCCCGTACGGGCGTAGTCGATGTAGTATATCAGGAAACAGCACAGAGATGTGACTGTGTAAAGGCAAGTAAAAAACATGGAGCATGCAGTATTAGTAAATTAATCATGTCAAACCCATATGATACATCCAGCTTTTAAATCAAATCATATTAATTCATTTATATAATTCATTTTAAAGCATATGGCAACATTATCTGTCACCAGCACATATAATTTACATATATGGCAACATTATCTGTCACCAGCACATATAATTTACATATATTCCTAATAAAGTCCCTGCTAAAGAATCAAAACCTCAGGCCCACTAACTTTATTACATGTCGGAAAAGTACTAGAATGGACGGCCAGCTAGGAGTTAGGAGAGTGGTTTGTTTAGTGGTACGATTAGCTTTAAGCCACAAATAGGCGGATATTTTTCACCTGTGGGATGTTTGCTCCACTCCTCTGCCCTTCCCCTGCCACCCCTCACCCTCTTAGTGTCTGAGGTTGCTGATGTATACGTTAAAGTCATTGGGACACAATGTGTTGACCCTGTAAGACAAATCTAACCATAACTTGCCTTTATATGCATACATACATATATATGTATATATATATAAATATATATATATATACATGCACGCAGAGTGTTTGAATAAAATGCCTCCATGATATTTCCTTAAACCACATTTACACAATGCAATTTTTCCACCCAACTTTTCGCATGCGACGGACGGTCATACATGACCATCATCAATCATGTAATCAGTGTAAATTTTCCCTAACTTTGTAGTCACCTGCGCGTTGTCGGTTCAATAGATGCCTGATAAGTCATTAACAACGATGCAACAAAATTGTGTGAGATAGAAGCGTTAATACAAAACAGCACACAATTTTTTTTTCGGGTCGAGTAAATGCGGCTTCAGATATATATGATCAGAGACTGAAAAGCTTGGGTCGATCAAGATCACATCTCTCCGGCCTTGGCCAGAGAGGGTACATGTACTTACTGGCGCCAGAGATGGTATGTACTTACTGGCGACAGAGAGGGTATGTACTTACAGGTGCCAGAGAGGGTATGTACTTACTGGCGACAGAGAGGGTATGTACTTACTGGCGCCAGAGAGGGTATGTACTGACAGGGTATGTACTTACTGGTGACAGAGAGGGTAAGTACTTACTGGCGACAGAGAGGGTATGTACTTACAGGGTATGTACTTACTGGTGACAGAGAGGGTATGTACTTACAGGGTATGTACTTACTGGTGACAGAGAGGGTAAGTACTTACTGGCAACAGAGAGGGTATGTACTTACAGGGTATGTACTTACTGGTGACAGAGAGGGTATGTCCTTACAGGGTATGTACTTACTGGCGACAGAGAGGGTATGTACTTACAGGGTATGTACTTACTGGTGACAGAGAGGGTATGTCCTTACAGGGTATGTACTTAC
>JAODFY010227415.1:0-10420 GCA_027580055.1 Paracaudina chilensis | reverse complement strand
GCCAACCTATGGTGGCGCTCCGCTTAGATAGTAAAACACCAGGCCCCCCTTGCGAAAAATCCTGGCTACGCTACTGATACACTGTTAGTCCAGTTATTATTAACAGTCCTACCCTGACAGAAACCTCACCCAACTCATGAATAACTATCAAGTAATATACCGTTTTGAGATTCACAATATATCGCATTAACAAGATATTTGTAGTTATTATTCCATCTGCCGCCCCCATCCATGGCCGCCCCACCAATTTATGACTAACGAGTTAACAATTTTTGCTACATAGCTTGTGCATGTGAACTGGGATCCTCCTTCAGCACCTCGGGTGATTTTACTATAGTATAGGGTACCACTGACTTGTCCATATACTCACGGTCACCCACACCAATCTTTTCCATAGCAACCATTCCCCCATTGTTACAGAATGGCGTAGTAGCACCACCAACAAAGTGACTATAATATCTCATCTGTCCCACGGGCCGAAGAGATAATTCGAAATTTAACAAAATGTATTTCAGTCTTCTTCAATATTAAAAACATAATAAAATGGTGAATAACAAAGTAATCATGGACGTTAAATATGAATGTTCTAGACTGATTTCGGTCAGCTTGCGTTAATTAACCTGTAAAAAAGGTTGCTCGAGAGTGCAGTAAGAACATACATACATACATGTATGTCGGGAGTGAACAGCTAGGAAAGTGCACCAGGGTAATATCTGTAAAGCGCTAAGTTGAGAGCTTTCGTGCTTTAAGGCGCTACCGTATATCAAGTGCATGATATCAGATATTATTTTCATAGATTATGGATTGAAGTACATCGTTTTGAGTGCTTTGAAAGTGGTTAGGACTCCAGCAAATGTTGATTTTGTAAATGAACTGAAAAATCTGAGAGCTTTGCCAGACTGGCAAAACCCATCTGAATTTCCTTCGTGGTACAGGCCCTTTAATTAATTACCGCGTTTTCTGTTCAAGTTCATTCAGCTCAAATTTAGCATTCGTTATACATTTTTTAGCAAAACCTGCTGCATGTGGTCTGGCAACACTATCCATGAATTAAGAAGCGAACTATGATTTCAGACACTCCCGATGTAAATTTAACATAAAAAACCTGGGACTCTGCTAGCTAGCTGTTGGATATGAATGTTTTGATAAGGTAGGTCTAGGCTAGACCCCAGATCTATAACTAAGGGAAACGTTCTTAATCCATAGCCAAAATTATACGGTTTACGTTAAAGTTAGGCTAGACTAGGCCGTAACGTTAGCGTTAGGGCTAACGTTAGTCAATATTATTATTAAGAACTTATAGGTGCCTAACGTTAGGCCTAGGCACCTTGGCTAGACCACAGGCACAGGCGCTTACAGCTTGGCTCATACACTACATTATAGTATATATTACTGAAAGGTAGGTCCTCAACTAGGGAATGACGTCATTAAAGTGGTCGCCCCGCAGGAGAGTTTCGAGGTGGTAATACCAAAAATTGTTTTTGCGAAAATCATCCGATTTAGCTCTGACTGAGAAAATAAACTTGTCACAGTTGATAACAGCTGCCGATATCTTTCGGGAAATACCAATATTGGCCTAGGCCTATTTGGTAAAGAATTTCATAGGTAAATCTGACATTGTAATAACAATTTTGGGAATTTTCCCTAGTTGACGACCTACCTTTCACTTTCAGTATTATATAGGCCTACTATAGTGTATGACTATGAGCCAAGCTGTAAGCGCCTGTGGGCTAGACTGGCGTGTCACTGTCAGGCTAATAATAGTATCACCTCTAACGTTAACTGTGTATGGTACATGGTACACAGTAACTTAGCAATGTTAATACTAACTTTAATACTAGTTGACTGCTACTGCTGTACGTTACATTATGCATACTAACGTTATATGGTCCACCCAAAGTCTATGCAACTAACCACATAGGCCTAAACCGTTTTATTTTGAGAAAGACAAAAATGAACCTACAAATGACATCACCAACATGACCGCTATTGAGTTACCTTCAATACAAACATGACGGTCATAAAAATCAGGAAATATGAAAAAATAAAATGACTTGTCAAAGTTCTCGAAAGCTTTTGACACTGTTGTTAGTTTGCACACTTAATTAACCCTTTTAATGCCGGCTATTTTTGAGAAAGTCTAATATTTCAATGTTGTTATTTTCGGAAGCCATTTTTGGAATGATCATGTAACCCTACAGACTTATGAACTGCATCTGATTTGTTCAGAATTTAATAAGCTTTCTTTTGGAACTAAAATCAGACATGTAGCATGTTGTTTGGTGAAATAAATGGAAAAAATATATTGACTCCATTTTTTTGTTATTTTTGCTAAAATAAATGCATTATAGATTTTACACCGAAAATTCCAATAGCACCTATGCCATACTATATACTGTTGGAAAGTAAATTTTGCTATCTTTCAGAATATAATAGTTGTCAACATCGGGGGCGCTCTTCTAGAATGTTACAGTATGATTTCTGACACTGTGTAGAAATGTTGACTATAGTTGCCTATGGCTCGTTGCGGTGGTTACTGCGATGTCGACTATAGTCGCCAATGGCATTGAAAGGGTTAATGGCCCTCAAAAACAAGTTGATAAAATATCACAATATGTAATTTTAGAGAAATATTGGGTGTTAAAAAAAAGAGAAAAATTTCTTCTTTTTTCAGACCAGGTCACGTATTCACAAAGATGTGCGTAAGCATTTTGTACATGGGTTAGTTTTGTGAATATCGCCCCCAGGTCCTGCCCCAGTAATGAAGACCTTTGTTCTCTTCACCTTTGTTCTGTGGTATTGACAAAGATATTTCGTCATTGTTGTTGAGGACTCGTTTCTTGCCTCTCCCTGTGAAGAAAACAGGAAATTAGGAAACTTTTTGTTTTATTCCTTGCCCATGTTTCAGATTTCATGCTGTGATAATGCTTCTATTATTTACATAAAGCCTTTTAAAAATAGTCACGGTTAAAATAGTCAAGGTTAAAATAGGCACAATATTTATAGATTACCATGTGAATGGACTAGTTTTATGATCATGAAATTATCTAGCAATTAAAAGTGTTAGCATCTAAAAAGTTCTCTTACACCAGTCCAGTGCCATATTAAAATGGGGGCTGCAGCCCCAGGCCCCTGGAAAAACAAGCCCACATAAGGTTTACAGTGCCCCCAGTTTCAAACCGAAGGAGGTTTAAAAGCAACTTGCAAGGTCTGTGAAGTGTATTGGGCTTTCTGGGAGATTTGCTAAAAGTCTCGATAGCTTAGCAATAGCTTAGATAGTGCCAGACTCCAACTTTAATCACTTGAGTATGACCCCCACCCCCACTTTCCAAGAGCAAATTCCGCCTCTGATGGCAGTGATAATAATATAATATTCATATTTTTGTGATAATAACGAGTATATAATAAATCTTCTAAACAGTCATAACATCTTAATTCACCAGTGAAGTATGGAAGCTAAATAGTGCCGTTAAGCTACATGTAAGTATATAATCTACCTGACTAGTGGTGCATAAAGTGACATCAAAAGGCTGCATGTAAAACAAAATGTCGTACCTATTTTTTCACCATTAACATATGTTCCATTTGAGCTCTTGTCTTCAATAAACATAAAACTTATTTCTGCTTTAACTTCCTGCAGAGAAAAGAAAAAAATAACATTTTCATTTTTTTTAAAGAAATAAAAATATTTTCAACATCTGTACATTCAGATTCTTTGGTAATAATTCTCAAATTGGATTGGACCATTAGGATCAGCTGACCATTTATTGATATCAGCTGACCATCAATTGATATTAAATGCATGTTCATATATATACATACTTTTTTTAAGAAATAAAAATATTTTTTATCATCTGTTCATTCAGATTCTTTGGTAATAATTCTCAAATTGGATTAGACCATTAGGATCAGCTGACCATTTATTGATATCAGCTGACCATCAATTGATAATGCATGGTAAAATCACCTGTGTATTAAGGGTACAGATAGAGCATAACACAATCAAAATTCAATATTCTAAAGATTAAGTTTAAGTTAGGCTAGTCTGACAAATCTTACTTAATATATTTTGTACAAGAAATTCATGGATAATGTAGATGGATGCACTTGGTCTATGCCATCGTACATGCACATATTCGCACAATCAACCTTAACAGAGATTGGCCCCCCGCAGGGTGACACTGATTGGACCCAGCAAATAGAGCAGGACTAGCCAGCCCCGACAGGGGGTGAAAATTGCATTTTTCAGGAAAGCATTTACAAAACTGACTTAAAAATTATGTAAAGCCCCACATTTGTGACCCCCACCCCGTGGGTGCACTGCCATTCCAAAATCATTGTGGTTGTTTACATATTAAACAGTATTTTACAATAAGTCAAAATGAACCCACTTCCTGTACTTTCAAAACTATGAAAGTACGATTCTTTTATTAACATGAAACATTTAGGCGCCAATCACTTTTCAGATCTAATGTTATCTCAAAATATGACTGGGGACATACCCTAAATATGATGAAATGGGTCTTGCTGATCGTACCAA
Source organism: Paracaudina chilensis (assembly GCA_027580055.1). Lineage (NCBI taxonomy): Eukaryota > Metazoa > Echinodermata > Holothuroidea > Molpadida > Caudinidae > Paracaudina > Paracaudina chilensis. The sequence continues at coordinate 5,880 of JAODFY010227415.1, read as the reverse complement.
AGCAAGGCAATTTGGATATCTCCGAGGTGTTGAAGCAAACATCACAGGAGGAGTCACGACCAAACACGTAGCTGTCCTTATTGTCTAGGAACTCTGGAATGGGAAACATTACCGAGAAAGGTTTACTTTCGTTCTCCAGATGACCTTTGACCCCTATCAATAACAATAGGGATCATCTACTCAACATGACTAACATATTGTTACAAATAATTATGTAGAGCTTTAATAGAAAGCCCATTTAACCTGAATGCCTTCTCTGTTTAATAAGTTGGGGGGATTGATTATGTAGGCCTATGTCTATTCGAACCTGCCTAAAGTTGCCACATTGAAAGGGAGTTTTGGAGGCATGAATATTTAGAGTAAAGCTGTTGTTGCGTTGCTTAGGGACGCCTCATACCTTAGAGGTTATAGGCCAATGGGGAGTGAGGATTCCTTAAACAGCTGCAATGGGGTGTGGCAGGGAAGAGGGGAAGGATAGAAACAGTGAGTTTGGCGGGAGTCTGTTTTTGGAAGCCCCCCAGGAGGGATGGATATTTTTTGTTCTGGGAGAGGAGAATCGGGTTTTCTGTTTGTTGCTGATTGATTCTAGAAACTTTGGATTACGTTAGCTATTTGGGTTGTGTTCGACAGGATTACTTTTTGAACAAGAGGGTTAAACTTAACCACTGTATTGTTTGTTGTTATTCTTGCGTTTGTTTCTTTTGCATGATATCGAGGACGTCAGGAATCTCCAACTCTCCAATCGTGGCCCATTAAAATATAAAGTATAGCCTCCACCAAAAACAAAAGAGATCAGCTACACACTATGGGTAATTCACCACCCAAGTATAACTCATGTCCGACCTTGCGTCTTCCACTTATCGTGTTTACAACAAGTGTCACAGACATACATGTATACAGACACACACACACACACATTCGTGACTGCATAGATTCCTTTCGCCTCTGGCAAGGAATCAAAAAGCATTAAGCATAAAGCTTAAATAAAACAATTTTAGTATTTCAGATGCAGTGGATTTATGATTTTTGTGTATCCCTGGAATCCGACTAAACTCCGACTAAAATTCAGTTAATTATTCTAATTTCTGATTTCCGATTCTGCGGATTTTTAGTGTTTTCCTTATCATTTCCCCAAATTTGTTATTTTTTAGATCAACTTTTTCCTTTTTTTTTCAGATATCCCTGCATGATTTGTTACTGTTTGTTACTTCCTTATTGCAGAAAAGTGGTGCCTTTTAGTCTACAGTCCTGTTCAAGAACCAGTCCTTATCAATTAGGGTCTTGTAATTATATCCTTGTTACATATCCTTGTTGTGGGGGTGTGGTATTTAAGTCATTAGAGAATGCAAGGTGTAATGTGTCAATTAGCTTAGGAGCTGATCTCAGCTGTCAGCTTGAACTCACATATGTGTGCATCTGTCGAGTTTAACATACCAATGACCAGGTGCACTGGATGTTAAGCACATTGAGACACATGTGAAATGTACCATATAAATACAACCATCATTACAAACCTCCATATATGAAGGCCCTCACCCTCATATAATATAAAGTTTCTAATTAGTTTCCAATTGACAAACCATCTCAACACCTCTTTAATTGACCGCCTCTTTAATTTATCTGGTAAATGTTTAGGGAATTAAAGAATTTCCTTTGTATTTATAATTTCTATTAAAACTGTCCTATTTTATTATCATTTTTTTTTTCTACCACTGGTGTGAATAGCATATCATTGTTTATATGCAGGTTACTATACTGCAATGCATACAGTATACTGTATATAGTATGGTTATATGGTATACATACTGTATACTTACAGTACTGTATGTATAAAGTCATGTACTGTATATGTATATGAACAATAACACACAGAACACAATGGATACTCTAGATACTATGTAATTAAATGGAAGATGGACACATATATATGAACACCTTACATAATGACATACTACATATATGGGTACTTTGTAAATAAAAATTGTAGCATGACAATAGCAGTCCAGCACAATATAAACACACTTGATATATTAACAGAGCACACATGCGGTATGATGTACAAGACTCATATATGACTACATATTAATTACAGTAATAGACTCATATATGCCACTAACCTTCTGCCTTGAAGACACTGTTAACTGGGAACAACTTGCCCCAGGTCTTAAACTCTGGCAACCCCAGGGTGCCTTGGTAACCCCCATCTACGTCATCTTGTGATACTGGTATGGTCTCCATGCTTGATACAGTGCCAGCAGAGGAAAGGCTGCTGGATGTGTTGTGTGCTGAACTTTGAGCTGTTTGACTCATGGTGGCCTAATTAGTTAAACAAAATCTATAAATAGGTCAGGACTCATGAATAATCTAGCTTGTACTAGCCAGGAATATTCATGAACAAGTCAGTAGTGTTGAGTGAAATCAATATCCTGGGTTTGGTTTTTGAATTATTGAGTGAATTATTGAATACTGAATGAATGACATGGAAGATCAATGGACTTGGGTAGTCAATTGTGATAAGGAATAACAAAGTAATAATTATTATGTAATAAGCAGGGCTTCGATCTGTAATAAGCTGGGGTCCTGGCAATAATATAAAATGTTTAAATGACTACCATTAACACCTACATGTACCCATACTACCCTCCTTCCTATTAGTTTAGATAACTTTTCCCACAATACCCAATCCAGACCCTCATCCAGACCCCACCCAGGCCACCCTAGTCTTCACCATGTCACTATGACAGCTCCAATATATTCCTCCCATGTCCCACTGATTACCAGGCCTTTATAAAAACTATATGTGTTCTTTCAATGGCCCTAACCAGATTCAACCCAAAACTGGTAGTCAATTGTGATAAGAAATAACAAAGTAATAATTATTATGTAAAGCGGGTTTCTGGACCTTAACCATGTCCCACAAATGGCCCTAACCAAGTTGCTCCCATAATTTTCACAATGCCAAACTGACTACTCTTACCAGAGTCCTAAACCCACAATGTCCCACTGACTACTGTTGGTTTTCCTGGAGGGGCATTAGAAAAAAAACAACGTAAAAAAAAAAGAAAGAAAAAAGGACATATTAATTGTGACAATAGTCAATTTCCAGAACATGAGATTTCAAAATTGAAAATGTTTAGATGCAACTTGCAAGGCCTGGGAAGTGCCATTTCCAGCGACCTGGAAGCATTTTCTGCCAAAAATTTTGTTGCATGCTACGTGCCAACCTATGATGGTGCTACATGCCAACCTATGATGGTGCTCCGCTTAGATAGTGGACCTAATCGTGAAAGGGCCTCCCACAAGCTAAATCCGGCCCTGATTATTGAAATGGCAGCCTTTAAACTAGCTTTGACTACAGTAAACAGTAGTAGTTAACATACGTAAAACATGCACGTATGTTATACGCGTCAGCGCGTAATTGTAAGTAAACTCGGCTGAACTGTAATATGCCTATAAACGTACGTACGTTACGTTACGTCTTATAGTGCACATTGTTTCATATTGTGTGTTTTAGTATTAATATACAATGTATTATTCATATATCTCTACAAACATACAATTGTTTCTCATAATTAGGGTTATATTATATATTAATTTTTGCGACTTGAGGGTACGTAATATTTTTTCCCCAGTTCGTTTAAGGCGGCCCAGTTCCCAGTTTAAGGCGGCCCAAAATGCCCATGGCAGAAAAGTGTGGGGGCTAAAGCCCTTGTAGGCCCCTCCCCCCTCTCGACAGTCCCTGCATTGAGAGGCCTCGCTGTTAAAAGAATAGTCCAGTGAAAAATGAAATGTCCTGTTAAATAAGAGTGGGGAATCTCATTGCAATAGCATGTGTGTGGTTGTTCAGTCATTTATTTAATTCAGTTTAAATGTAATTTTAAGCATCTGGCAACATGTGATGTCACTTGTTGATTACCCACAATCCATTGCACTCAACAACTATGAATAGGCTTATTGTATTGCACAGCAGTTTTAACTAATTAAATTATAGAGGATAGAAACACTTCTGGATGCAATGTGCATATTTGTGATGTCACAAATGTTGCCAGAGACATAATTAAGTTAAAAATGTGAACATATTTCAAAATTCAATATCCCAACCACCAAAAAGGCTATTGCAGTGGGACTTTCACATTTGAGTCTTCCCTCTTTGTTATCACAAAATTTAATTGCATGTCCCCCAACTTTTGAGAATGCTCCCATCAGCTTCAACTTTTACAGTTTTATTTTGTCTAAACTGTGCTCCCTTCCCATTGGTGCCTATGCATACAACCTGCCCCCTCCCATTAACATATATATAAAATCTTTCCTAGATTATTCTGCATTGCCTAGATGTCCCAGACCAGGCATCCATGAGGCTGTCTCTCATATCTGGGAGAAGAACAACCGAGAGGACCTAACTGCCACCATGCAGACAACACACTCTATCAACGAGTTGCGCCAGAACCTCTTATTACCTGGATCAGAGCTGGACCTGGGAGCTAAGGAATCCAAGGTTCCTGCTCTCCTCCTGCAATCCCCAGGTGTGCAACACTCCATGGGGTCATCAATGTATGCATCACCGCTCGGGTTTGGCAGTGGTTGGGATGTAATTCTCCCCAAGAAATGGGGCAACTTCTTCTGGGTTGGATTCATTTATAGAGGGGCCAGAGCGATCGGTCTCAAGGAGAGTGACAACACCTGCCTCCATCAAGGCATGCCACGGCTGCCCGATGATTTCCCGGACACCCCAAATGGACAGGAGATAGAAGTCGCCAGAGCCAAAGAGTTGGAGGAGACGTTCAAGCGGAAGCCACCAGCAAAAAGGCCAAATTACGCAAAGCTTGGTTTCTTGTCTCCGTTCAGGTGTCCGTGGGATAAGTTGGTATCTGAATGGATGAGTAAAATGCATGAACAAGATGGGGAATGCCCTGGGGAGGGAGGGGGACAGCAGTGGTATGTCCTTAGACACAGGATACCGTTGATGGAATTGCACTCATGTTTTGTGGAAATTGCTAAGCACCAAAGACCCAATTGCAAGACTCTGAATGGTAATCCAAGTAGACCACCTTTAAATGGCCTCGACCAAAGGGCATTGGTGTGGGTCCGGGTTGATCTGCTCCAACGGGGATCCCCGGGGGAATTTTCCATGATTTGCATTCCTAAGGATTCTGACCTGGAAGCGCTGGCAGCAAAGAAACCAAACCCAGAGCCTGTCGAAATCATGAAGAAACAATTTAAACTGGACAAGAAAACAAAGAAGAAACTGGTCCCTCCAAAGAAAGAAACATACGACGAGAAAGTGGCCAAGTCCAAGCTTCTGGAGCTGAATTCCAGGACCATCATCGGGTTTGTAAACAATGGTGGTTACGTGTACAGCAGGGGCAAAGGCCATGCCGTTGGTTTCTGCTGCCTGCCAGGTCTATTGGAGCTGGCAGACAAATCAACAACTTGTGTTTTGGTCAGGGATACAAAGTCCACAAAGTATAGATTTGCAAATGTAACTGTCTTGGTGTAGTGAGAGCTCTACATTGGCAAGGTGGACACGTGTGCAGGTCAATCAAGACCTTTGCATAAGATGCAATTCTGCATTTGGCATATTAATAAGTAATAATTATGCTGTTATGTTCAAGAAACTGTTTTGCGAATGTGTTTTCAAAATAAATCAAATAATGGCATATTGGTTCCCATAGCAAGGACTTTATTGGTGTTTAAATTGTTACAATACAAGACTATACTAAAACTCTGTAATAATGTTTGTCAAAAATAATAATAGACCATATATATATGGTCTATTATATATATATATATCTCTAAATCCAGTGCTTGGGCGAAATTGAACAATAGGAGAGTGGAAATTGACGTTAAGGAGAAAAAGTTGTTTCGCCTTAACGTTTTTAC
>JAODFY010227304.1:0-10421 GCA_027580055.1 Paracaudina chilensis | reverse complement strand
AATGATCAATTTGTTATTTCTGTGCCGGTTGGCAAGACCTCAAACTCCTTAGAGTGCCGGTTGGGAAGGCTGAGTGCTGGCTACCCCGACCAGTGCCGACCAGCATAGGCAGAACCCTGATACTACTGTGAAGATATCACCAATACCATCAACACACGGAAATCAAAACTTAATCTAACACCTCTATATTAATTACGACCGTGCATAAAGCTACGCAATATGACATCAATCCAATGCACTGATACAACTACGTGTAGTTCATTAACTTTGAAGTTAGCTCTGCCAACCATGAACATTCATGTACATACCATGGGACTAACAAAAGCATACCAAATAAAATAATTTAGGCCCTGTTCACTCATTAATATTCATAACCAGGATACCAAACCAATAGGCACATCTACGGTGGGAGTCCCAAGCTCATTTGAGGTAAACTGACTTTAGCTGAGGATAATTCTGAAAGCATTTGATGTAATGATGTCATCTCGCGGAATCATCTCGCGGAATGCCATAGAGTCCCACCACTTCATCGTAGGAAGGTGGTGGGTCTTCGGTAAGGAAATAATCTGGTGGTGGTGTAGCAGTTCTGTAAGAGTAAATAGAAGATTAATAAAATTGAAAAGATTTGTGATAAATTAATGTTAAAGGTATGAAAAAAAGTATGTTACAACTCGAGCATAGTATGCTCTATACCCCCCTCCCAACTATTTCAATTGTGGTGCAAAATAGAATACAATCACGAAAGTCATCAAGATTGAACAAGCTTACCTTGATGTATTTTCACTTCCACTCACTACAGTGTGTACAGCTCGATTAGGTGAATTGGCTTGACCAACACTGTTTCTTTGATCATTGTTCAGTTCGGTCCCCCTGTCACTGAGTCGATTGAATGTTGCTGCATTCTGTTCTAATGACTCCTTCAGTGAATGCCATTTTGAATATTTCTCCCAAAAAAACTTCAGTATGAGGGGAAGGAGGGCAAAGAGGAAAGCCAAAAATGCCAATGTCAAGTTTCCCCTCCTGAGACAGATATAAATGGAAAGGACGATTAGGCCATAGTAACCAGCGGCTGAAAGGAAGTAAAGACCACACTGAGTTTTGATGGCAGTACAGTGACATGGTTCATCACAGGCTGGGGTGGTTCTTGTTGGCTGGGCCGTGACCACCACTACTGGAGTCTCGCTGGTACTGGTCGCCATAAATGCAATAAAACTGATGATGTACTATATGATTTACTGTGAAGTGTACTGTACAAGGTGCACCTGAGCTGTATCGTGTACTGTATGATGTACCTTACAATGGACTGTAAGATAGAGTAAGATGCAAACTTTGGTCTTATACCTTCAATGTGAAATGATCTCAGTATCCCAGTGCATCCTTGAACCTGAAATATAATAATAAAAAGAACAAAACCATCAGTGTTTTGACTATATAACTAAAAAAAATCTTGAAAAACAAGCAAGCAGGATTTTATGGGTTTTGATAATAAATCATCTGATAATAAATCTGTTTTCTCATAATCACTCTGGCCAGGGGCGGGATTTGAGTTTTGAAAGTGGGGGGGCAAACTTTGGGAACCCAGATTGATTCGACTATCTAAGCGGAGCGCCACCATTGGTTGGCGCGGAGCGCACAAGAATTTTTTTGACCGAAACTACCCTCAGATCACCGGAAATGGCCCTTCCCGGGAAGAAAATGTACTCCTAGTTTCGGCTTAATTTCCAAATATTTACACATGACATCACCCTAATACAATCTTTGCTTTAATGCATTTTTTAACAAAACTATTTTGGGGGTCAAGTCCGTTGCAAAGTGCCTTTGGGTGAATACTGGCACTTTTATTTTAATTATTATATTATCAAACTTTTCAACAACCATTGTGATTTACTGTAAAATTAAATTAGGTTGGTCATAAATTGAACATAATATATAAGTAGCACAAATATGTTTACTAAGCAGGTAGGCCTATAGACATGTACAGAACCAAATCCTTATTTAGCACTTACCTGAAGGAGCATCATACACAAAACTTTTTTCCATGATATTTTTTAAATTTATCCATTTGATTGAAACTGATAAAGTTATTAATAATTAGCTCCAGATGACATTACTTAAAATCAATTTTTTCCTTTTCGTAAGTTACCTGCAGTGTCACGACAACTGTAATGTCAGTACAGACTAAACTATGTGTAGTGTTGTTATGCCATGATGAATTTTGGGAGGAAATATTGGAATGACACATCAGATTGTCACATCTACTATAAAATCTAGAATCCATAAATCTAGAATCCATAAATCTAGAATCCATAAATTTACAAAACTTACACATTTAACAATCAATTGGGGACATCACCATGCAAAAGCAACTGGACAATCTCGAACCAAAACATATATGGGGACATCATTCTATTCAAAACCTGACTAAGTTCAACCAAATAACTAATATGGCTAAGGCTAAATGTAGCACTTCTACACTCAATGTAAGTTACTGTAGGCGCACATGATTGGTAATGAATCTGTGCATGCAGTATGCATACATGTGTCACTGTGTTCACGAAGCCAATTTCCAAATACTGTACCTTTCCATTACTGTTGTGCTTTTTTTAGATACATGTGACAAATCTCTGATACACATTTTTACTTACTTTTCTATTCATATGTATTCCATTGTTTTCTCCCACTGTGAATGTTGTTAATAACTTAGCGAATCGGATACTCACAGCATTCTTTACATGCTACAGTGTAGTTGTTATTATACACAAGACTATGGCAGGCAAACTGTACAATGTATCTAAGGACTAATGATGTCCTCCAGCCATTAGTACTGTATATACAACAAACAATATTAAGTCCTGCAATAAACAAACGTTTGCATATAGACATACCTTTTGGGCCTATATCCATGATATTTAAGGAATGTGGCGTATGAAACGGTAATCAAACAACACTGCGTGGTTACAACCGAGTGGGCCTGTATGCAAATATTTGTTCTACCTGCAGATGCTACAGTGTATAGCTCAACATCTGCAACAATAAAAGTCCTGTTTCTATGAAACAAACACTCCCAGTAATAGTCATAAAATGTTTGTATTTATTTTCAGTTTGTGTAAGTATTTACCCCTGGGGCTGCCATTGCCTTACAGACAACGGACCGTCATAGCAGGCATGGCTGGGCATCTACATACAGTAGTTACTTCAGGGGCCTTAAAGGCCAGGGGCTGGAAAAGAAACCTAGCTCACATGTAGCTATATTTCTTGTTAATATATCAACAGCTAGACTTAAAAAGAATGATCACAAAATTGACACAAATATCACAAAGGAAATTCATTATATGTAAATAATTGCCCTAGATGCTATAAATCAACATCTGTGACCACGTTTTTGTATGAAAACAAATATAAAAAGCCATAAAATGATTATTTTTATTCTCAGTTTAAGTTAGCAAGTTGTCGGCATTTGTCGCTGCAATCAATTGTGTTTATTTATGTGGTTACCATTGGTTACCATTGTCTTACATACAAAAGGGATTGATCCTTTGTGGTATGATGAATTACCTTCATTAAAGATTTTTCAGTGGCCTTATAAAGGCCAGGGGCCGGTAAACAAGCTTTAGCTTGCATGCACATGATGTGACTATTGCACTAAAAAGTTGCAAAATTTATAGTCGTTGCTAAAATAGAAACTTAGTAGAAGAGCAATGTACTATTACAGATTACCATTCAGCTAGACTAAAAAAAAACTATCATTTTTAGTAATTGGGGAGGAATCACCAGCATTATATAGGGTGCACAAATCATAACTGAAATAGGGTGGATAAATCATAACTTATATGGGGTGGACAAATTATAACTTATATGGGGTGGATAAATTATAACTTATATGGGGTGGACAAATCATAACTTATATGGGGTGGATACAATTATAACTTATATGGGGTGGATAAATCATAACTTATATTGGGTGGATAAATCATAACATATATGGGGTGGATAAATCATTACATATATGGGGTGGATAAATCATAACTTATATGGGGTGGACAAATCATAACATATATGGGGTGGATAAATCATAACATATATGGGGTGGATAAATCATAACTTATATGGGGTGGATAAATTATAACTTATATGGGGTGGATAAATCATAACTTATATGGAGTGGATAAATTATAAATTAAAAAGGGCACATAAAATTATATAGAGAGGACAAATCATAACTTATATGGGGTGCATAAATTATACAGCATATCTCAGATATTTTCACTAAATAATACAATGAGCACTTTCAGTCAATGTGATACAGGCTATGACCATTTGCATAGCCTATACCAGAGAGCAATATTAGTGGAATAATCTTAAATGGTTTTCTGTTGATTATTAGTCCAAAACAGCACCTTTAACTTTCAGCTTTAGGCTAGTATTTTTATATGTACAGTATGTTGTAATATCTATGGCACTTTTGGCCTCAAACTTTCAGCTTTAGGCTAGCATTTTTATACAGTATGTTGTAATATCTATGGCACATTTGGCCTCAAACGTTCAGTTTTAGGCTAGTATTTTTATACAGTATGTTGTAATACCTATGGCACTTTTGGCCTCAAACTTATGTTGTAATACCTATGGCACTTTTGGCCTTAAGGCTGGTTTATGTGATAAATGACATAACTTATGTGCACTGACAATTTTTTTTTTTAATTTAGTCTTACATGTAGTCCTAGCCAAAGTCATCCAAAAATAAAAAACAAATTCAATCATGGATTATTTAAATCTGTTGATTACATGACTATGATAATATTAAGTGTCATTGGCATATACCCCTACGCAAGGAACCACATGAGGAGTGTGTGGCTATTTTTGTCAAGGGTTAATGCTTTCTTTAAGACTTACTGACAAATGTTGGTTTTGCGTTCTCTAGGATTCCAAAGAATAGTATTCCATGTGGTCTCTATTTTACATTCGATATGGGCGATTGCAGATAAGCAATTAATAATGAATGCAACTTGCATTCTTTTTTCTACAGTTAGCTTATGAAAAAGAAGTACTGAGCCGAGTTGGGGTAAAATACATGGGATTATGAAGTTGAAATGAAATGTGGTAAACTAAAGTGCAAAAAAAGCACGGGTGTGGCCTATTGGCCCAGATGATTGTACTGCAGTACTGGACCAGCTGCCGGGTAAATAAACCCTAACCACGTCTCCTAACACCTAACCCTGTCCCCGAACCATGTTCCCTAACCCGAACCCATCTGTTCCCTAACCCTAACCATGTCTGCTAAACCCTAATCCTGTTTATCGTGGAATAGGCACCAACAATAAACCCTACATGGTATCCATGTCAATACATGTAGCCACAACCAAAATCCAAATTAAATTAACATTTTGTGGAACTGGTACATGTATGAGTACAAACGAAACTTTGGGAAATGGCGTCTGATCATTTTGTACGTTGCCCAGCTGGAAAGGCCATATAGGAATTACATGTTGAAATTCCCTACACTACACTACAAAATTATGCAAGGTTTCAAATTTAGGACAATAATAACAGCTAATGCAACCACTCTGGTTGTGTTATTCATTTTCCTGCCTTAATAACCCTCCAGCAATTCCCTGCTATAACTGTCCTAATGTTCACATTCATGTTCCAGGAAAAAAGATTGTTTTTCGGGGAACTGGTATTTAAGTCACAGAAATGGTATTTACGTAGCGGAACTGGTATTTACGTCACGGAATGGCGCGAAAAATCCTTTTCATGGACCACAGAAAACCACACATTTTGTCAAATTCATGCACAGAATAGTGATTTGAAAATGTGGATTCTCCCGGGCCCTACCAAATGTGACATAAAAAATGATCAGCATTAGGCCAAGCTACACCATGTGTACAGATTCTGTGCCTCTCATATATATCTTCATTGGCTAGCCTAGCCTGTACGTGCGTAACGTTACATACATTTTTTCCTGCAATTTCGTTATGGTGCGGATTCGGAGAGTATACTTTTTTTTCACAATCATTAATACAATCCTGGATTAATAATAATAATAACTGGCAGGTTTTTTTTTTTTGGTAATATAAGATGGATGATGCGATACTAATAAAAGTTGCTCAAATTTGTCAAAGTTAAGGCCTCAATTTTGGCATAAATTTTGAATCCGAAAATATTGTTCAAAATGGCATGGGTTTTACATATTTTTATGAGGATATCTTCAAAGGAATAAAAAGAATAACCAGAAAACCCTGAGGTTTTGTGATTCCTTGCTTCCTAATTGTTGAATGTCTTTTTTCCTTTGTGTAAAGGTGATATACTATAGGTTCCTCATACTAACTATAGGAAACATACATATGATAGAGAATGAGACAAACAAGGCTGCTGTGTTTGTATCCTAGTATTTTGAACTTCCATGACTTCTAACTTCTTTTAAAATCTACAGTGTACTCAACATGGACTTCATCTACTCATGGTTGACTTACATAGTAACTATCCCCAAGTTTCCCCTATTAAGCTAGCCCGATTATAAGGTTTTCAGTTTTTCACCCATATTGACCCCAAATGACCTTTGACCTCTTATATCTACTCAATATGGCTAACCTACGTACCATGTTTGACCATCATCCACCTTTCCCCTATTGAGTTTGCCCGATTACAAGGTTTTCAACACTTAGCCCATATTGACCTTTGACCTCTTAAAAAATAAACAGGGTTCATCAACTCAATATGGCTAACTTTCATCCACCTTTCCCCTATTGAGTTTGCCCTATTACGAGCAAGGCGTCACACACACACATACACACACATACATACACACGCCAACGTGATTACATAGATTCCTTTTTCCTTCGGCAAGGAATCAAAAACGACAGAAGCACAGACTATCTCAAAACCTTGCCCACAAAAATCATATTAAAAAACAAAAAATAGGGATTATCTCCATTTGGCCAGCAATATGACCAAAGCACGCATCATATCAATCTTGAGTTACCTTGTTTACATTTTATTTTCAGCGATATTAAATAAAGCGATGCCGACTCATGGATACATTAACGAGAATTTTCATTGAGGTATGGCGATATACCCAACATCAATTTAGTATAACCATACCAAGAATTAATAGCTCTGACAAGATCTTAACATTAAGCCTTATCTACTCATTAATATTCATGACATGGAAAACCTCAAGGTCATAGCATATATCTTTTAATCATGGGGCATCAACCCATCAAGAATGAAATTGATCCATCAATGACATTGATCACCTATCAATTTTGAGTTAATTTTGAATACACACTCATATATTGATTAAATGAAATTCCATTGTCATATGAAAATGTACTCAGCATACCTAAAGTCTAAATCTGTTACAAATTTTACATTATAAGCCCCACCTACTCAGTGACATTCATATCAAACAAATTTTTTTTTTACTCTGTAATATTTCCAACTTAGCCACATCAAAAGTTTTTTTTTTCACTTACGTCATGGTTTTATTCAGCCACTGTAGATATTCCACCAATATATCTAGGCCACCATTTTCTTCATTCAGAAACTCTCTCACCCATCTGAGAAAAAGAAAAGAGTAATTATGTGTGTTATAAATGGTCAGCAAACCCTCAAATAACCAGGATAGATTTCACATTTTGTCACTCTCCCGGTTTTCATTAAAAAAAAATCCAAACCGAGTCCTGGGGCAAGGACTCGCAAATATATTTTTTTTTTTTAAATATTAATATTAAAAATTTAAAAAAAAAATAAATAAATAAAATTAAAATATTAATATTAAAAATTAATATTTGCAAATATTAATCCCAATTTTTTTCACATTTCCAGAAATGTTAAGTTATTTGCAGACCTATTTACTGCATTATTCTCTGCAGTAGGTCTGCATGGGAGCACGCCGAGCTCGACAATACGCTGCTATCCGACTTTCTCAAGCACCAAGCGGGATAATGTCACATCAGAATGCGAAGGCAAAACATAGCCAAATAACATACTCTGGGAATTAAGGCGGCTGGAACTAACTATCTGGGCAATTCTAGATTACAGTGAAAAAATGTAAAAACCTGCCTTTTAGGGAGCATTTCCAGACATGTGTTCCATGTGTTAAAAAAACTGAAGGATCCCAAACATTTTCTCAGAGTCCTGTTGACTTCAAATGACCTTTGACCAATTTACCCCATAACAACATACATTTCTTTAAGATTATACAACAGTTGAGAGACATATTCATGATTCCATCAGGTTGGAGTTTCCTCCTTTGGAGCAGTTAATTCTAAAGTTCTATTCCCCTTTATAATATTAACTGCCATAATCTCTTGAGTATCATAAAGGAGCTTTCACTTAACAATGAGTCATTGTTTTCAAAAAATTGAAAAACCACTGCTTAAACAGGTTTCTAATTTGGTATGCACTTTGAATTCTACTTTGAGTTCTACAATTCATTGTTTGAGCTTTGGGGAGCCGCTCTTTTGATGAAACTGTTATTAACTCGAAGATTAAAACCAGGGATGGGAATATTGAATTTGTGACTGCACGGGGGAAAATGATATGAAAAGAGGTCTTTGTATCATTATATCATGAGAAGATTTTTCAGTTGATTCCAGCAATATATCAATCATATCAATTTATTTTCATGTTTATGATCACATTTGCAATATGAAATAAAAAATTTGATGAAATATAGGTTGATAAATATGAGATTGTTTATTTTGGCACATTCTGAACATGTAGAGACATATAAATCATAACATATGACCTGTAATGTAAATTATTATAAACGTGTACTCCACACTTAAAAGAAAAAGAACTTCACTGTCCACTGATCAGCTACAGGATTAATTACCTATCGTGATCATAACTTGAAACATTCTGTGTACCTGACTGAACTTCCCTCGCCATGAATATATTCCGGCATGTACACTTCGCTCTTCTTATAAATTATATCTAACACTTCCACCAAACACGCTTGAAAAACTATGGCTACATAAATTTCAAGTACTCTGCCTCTCAACTCTGGAACCAGTTATCAGATAATATACGAACTTGCTCAGAACTCTCTACTTTCAAGACATTTACTCAAGACTCATTTCTACTCTTGTTCTTTTGTAAACTAATTTTTGTTTCTTTGTGAAGCACCTTGGTTCAGTGACTTTTTTTGTGTACTGATTTGGCGATATATAAATCCCATTTTATTATTATTATTATTATCCAGATAATCTCTATCAAAATTAAGCGCGCTTTCAAGTTGACAATTATCCGAGGTCAGATTCATGACCAGATATATGCTGAATGTTCTTGAAATGGCCAAAATAATTATTCCATTCGGTGATGGTCCCACATGTTTTCAAATGGGAACATGTCGGATATCAGATTCAAATGACCTCGCAGGTGGTGGTGAGGCTGGAAGGGGAGGGGGAGAGAGGGGATGGTGGGAGGCAAAGAAAATGCTGATCCTGCATCTTGTATTCTCAAATAGGAACCAGGCCTATAGTCATAAGTTCTTAGTATGATCAAATATTCTTAATGGAACAACAGCTAGACACAATGAGCAGAGACTAAAAATATCCTAAAAGATTATGCAAACTACTGACAAAAAAGTACAGTGCCATAATTCTATTAAGAAGTGCTTGTGAACTCTTTGAGAGTTTACTTTATCATCTAACCAGACACTGGGTTTATTAAAATTGTGATTCCGCCTGCACTAACAGTTAAACATCTCGAGCCATCTGCTCATCTGAACTACAAGTCACCAGGAAATGTCACCTTTTTAATAACATTTCATGACTTCCATCACCAGAAGTGCAAGAGTTTGCCTCTTGTTCTAAATAGTTTAATGTTATTATTACTTCGTCAATATACGACGACAGAGATGTCTTCTCAGCGGTGATGGACGATGAAAATAAAATGCTTTGAGAGGTTAAATTTCACTAAAAAATGAGAGCAGAGCACCATTGTGCATTTAAAATTATTTCATTTGTAAAAAAAAATCCCAATGGGGCCCTCCCCAACTGAGCAACTGTCACATATCTTATCATACAAAAGTTATAGCCCATGAAAAAAGTTTGTCACACATCCCACAAAAATTGGGTGGCCTTTCCATTTCCAAGGGGGGGGGGGCGATAGATTCTCTCCCAAGAAAGAAAAAACATAAGAGGGGACATTGCCTCCCTTTATTCAATGCTGCAAATCCCTCCAAAAATAATTCACAGAGGGGGCATTCCCTTCCAAATTTGAAGGAGCTAATGCAACCATTCGGGTACAAAGATTGTCAACAATATCCAGGCTGATAAGTAATTTAATTATCACATTGATTTTGTGTTTAAAGGTCAAGCGACATGCGCAGAAGAGTGCCTTTAAACTGGCACAGATGAAAAGAGGATATTTCAAAACCCTGCACTCAAAATTTTGAGATTCCTGCATGTTGCCTT
>JAODFY010227303.1:0-17042 GCA_027580055.1 Paracaudina chilensis | reverse complement strand
GTATGATACATCACCTTTCATGTATGATACATCACCTTTCATGTATGATACATCACCTTTCATGTATGATACATCACCTTTCATGTATGATACATCACTTTTCATGTATGATACATCACCTTTCATGTATGATACATCACCTTTCATGTATGATACACCACCTTTCATGTATGATACATCACCTTTCATGTATGATACACCACCTTTCATGTTTCATGCCCAATATCTCATTTTAAGGTATTATCAAGAGTTTATTTTCAGAAACAAAATCATAAAAAGATACCGGATGCATATTGTTAAAGCATAATGTTTTTTACAGCTAGGTAGCACACACTTTTTTATGTGCAAACATGATGGCAATGGCTGATTAATTCGTTTCTACATTATGACATTCTCCCCTCTGCCAAATGTTGTGCCCCACTACCACAGTTGTCTAGCTAACACTGCCAAATCTGGTACCCCACTCTACCACATTTATTGTACCCTATGTGTTGTCTGGCACCTTCCTGCAACATTGTCTGCCAAAGCTTTCCTTAGCTTGTTTGCTGACCACAATCAATGTCTAGAATTAAAAAAAAAACATCGCCATGGACTGAAACACTTAAATTGTTCTCATGTAACCTTGCAGATGAGACTATGGTTCTTCAACTATGGTAGCAATCCGGGCACCTTACAGATAGGTTACCGCACCGGGACCAGCGGTGCAGATAGGATCCTGGCCGAGATAGATGGACCCGTCGGCAATTACTGGGAGAGGTACGAGCTCCCGATCAACCCAGCCTATGATTTCCAGGTTAATATATGTTGTATCAATTTTATGGGGGGAGGCAAATAATAATCCATTTTACAGATTGGTGCAGCAGATTGGGAGTAATCAAGAGTAATCAAGAGGGATATGAATAAGACCTACACATAGTAAAAACACACTGAATAATGGCTGTATATGATAGGATACTTCATATAGTAAAAACACACTGAATAATGGCTGCATATGATAGGACACTTCATATAGTACTAACACACTGAATAATGGCTGTATATGATAGGATACTTCATAATAAACACACTGAATAATGGCTGTATATGATAGGATACTTCATATAGTAATAACACACTGAATAATGGCTGTATATGATAGGATACTTCATATAGTAATAACACACTGAATAATGGCTGTATATGGTAGGATACTTCATATAGTACTAACACACTGAATAATGCCTGTAAATGATAGGATACTTCATATAGTAATAATTAACACACTGAATAATGGCTGTATATGATAGGATACTTCATATAGTAATAATTAACACACTGAATAATGGCTGTATATGATAGAACACTTCATATAGTAATAACACACTAAATAATGCCTGTATATGATAGGATACTTCATATATACACACTGAATAATGGCTGTATATGATAGGATACTTCATATATAACACACTGAATAATGGCTGTATATGATAGGACACTTCATATAGTAATAACACACTGAATAATGGCTATTATATATATGATAGGATAGTAATTGTTTTACTAGTTTTAGGTCAGGTGGTGCTAACAAATCTCGGACATGTGTTCACCTTGTACTTCAAAGTTTTACGCCATCCAATTTACTATTTTGTTTTTCACTTGCTCTGTATTTCAGGCAATGATTGTTGCTATCCAGAATACTGGAACCAGGTCAGGGGTCATCGCTGTGGATGACATCACCTACACTGATGGATGTGTTAAAACAGCAAGTAATAATGGTTTAATGTGGTTACTTTGAATCAGCCTTTTTCACCCAGTGATAGGCATGCCATTTAGGTAGCTGATAATAGCCACTACATATGATACCCCTGCAAATTTGGTATTGAAATAAATAGATAAGACGTTCATTTTAATATGATTTTTTTTAAATATAATTTTGGTATCATTGTATTAATTTGCAGTATATATAAGCAAACTGGTTTACAAAAACAAGAGACCCGATTTCAGAGTAATTAAAGTTCTTATACTGTATAGTTATAGTTTGTAATAGGTCTTGTTGTTTACTTGGTAATAAGCAGTGAGGCTTAGAATTGGGGAAGGATGTAAAATAACAATTAGCTGATTCTCTAGAATCAAAATTTTGCTTTCTTGTTGAGAATTATTTCTCCATTTATTTAGTCCCAGATTAGTTTCATTTTTTTAATGTTCTATTAAATAGAATTTATTTTGGTCTCAAATCCTTCATGAAATCTTATTAACCACAAACCCACAAACATGTTACTAAGAACTCATTCCCACAAACACAGACATATTTCCACAAACACACAAACATATTCCCCAAACAAACATATTCCCACAAACACACAAACATATTCCCACAAACACACAAACATATTCCCCAAACAAAAACATATTCACACAAGCACCTAAATATATTCTCCAAACACACCAACACATTCCCACAAACATATAGGCTATCAGTGTATAGTAATTATAGGCTATTGTGTAGCCCATTAATTCATATTACTATACATGATAACTCATTGATTACTGTTACAGTGGGTAAGTAGAATATGTTAGTTTCTCAAGTTATTGAATGGATAAAAATATACAGAGATGTATATTCTTGTTAATGAATATTACAAATTATAAAAATATCATACCATGAATATATTACGATTGGTAAGATGAGTATAGGTGTTTGACAGACAGTAGACCTACGTACAATCGGGCTCACTGCCTTTTTCATTTCCTCTAAAACTCTCAATACTTTTGGAAAGGGGAATATTTTGGCCATCATTTAGTCCTCTTTTGTCAAACAAAGAATGGTATTTTAAGGTATTTCATCAATAGATAATTCCTCCCCCCACCATAGATTCCCTCCCGACTGACCCACCAGATGGCGGCACCACCGTTAGCCCATGTGGTGCAGGACGTTGGCGTTGCGGTGATGGTGGTTGCGTTGATAGATCCCAGGTCTGCGATTATGCCTCGGACTGCGGTGATGGCTCTGACGAAGCCAAGTGTGGTAAGTGCTTGTTACATTTGAATAAAAAATGAGCTGACCAGTCTAGCAGATTTCTAGCATATTCAGGGAAATAAGAGAAAAATTGTGGTGGCTCTGACAAATCCGAATGTGATGATTTTATTTAATATGTGGAAAAGCAATAACTGAGCTGACCAGTTTAGCAGATTTCTAGCTTATTCAGGGTGAGTTAAGTATTAAAATCCCTACATAACAACATGTGGGCTGAATGATTTGCAGAATTAAGGGAGAGAGTAAGTGTAGGTGCATAATGACTAATATGCTAACAGTGAGAGTGATCCCTTTGAGAGTGAGAGTGAACGACAAGTGGGCTGACCAATCTAGCAGATTTCTAGCATATTTCCCAGTGAGAAAAATTCCATTAATAGAGACAGGTGAGCTGACAGATCCAGCAGATTTCTATCATTTATTCTGGGCGATAGTAATCCCATACATAATGACAAATGGGCTGACCAGTCTAGCAGATTTCAGGGTTGGAGTAAGTACATTCAATCATTCATGTTTTGGCTCTGACATAGTGACAAATAATGACAATTTTTAGCATATTAAGTCTGAGTGTAATATGGGAATGTAATTTCCCAAAGTTTGGGGTAATTTTGATGAAATGTTTCAACCATTATTCCCCCATGTAAATATTTCTGTCTCGATCTCTACCTTCTAGGTCAGTGCGACTTTGAAGTTGACCTCTGTGGTTACACCGATATGAGTCTCGGCAACCATGCCTGGAGACGAGCTGCCAAGGTTACTAGAGGTGCCGGTGATGGTAAGCAATTGTCCGGTGATTGCCGGTTCCCGGTGACAAGTTTGTTTGTTTGTTCTAGGCTCATTATTAGGAAGCAGAGCTGCCAGTCAGTCAGTACAGATTTTCTGTAATTTTCTTGAAAACCTTTGTCAGTATAGAAATATGAATTTTCCCTTCAAAGTGGATATTGTGACAACCAAAAATATTGATATTTTAAACCAAACACAATAAATGACTGAAAGTTTAATTAATTATGGGTGACCCATGCATGACCTTGTAAAATTAACCTTGTCGTATTATCACATCAATGTATATATGTATGTTTGTATTAATGATCCTCCTGTAAGCAGGAACTCTCGAGCAACCTTTTCCACAGGTTAATTAATGCAAGCTGACCGAGGTCGTGCAGTCTCGAACATTTATATTTAGTGTCCATGATTAGGAATAATTGTCAATTTGATTAACGACTCTGTAACTAGACAACATACTTGGAGAGACAATGTGTTTTCAATATGTTAAATTGATTCCAATAAAGATACTTAGTATTCAGCACTTAATATTCAGTATTAAATTGTATGCCTCGTTGTGCAAATTCCATAGATAATCCTGTTTGACATAAAGTCATAAAGACATAAAGTTATTAGACTAGTAAAGGTAAAGCTAGGATAGAAAAAATTGTAATACTGATTTGAACCAAGTTGAATATAGGAATTATTTGAGAAAGGTTTAAGTAATTATCAAATTTGTAAGCTTTGATGAGCAATTGCGTATTACCAATCTGTCAGGCAGGTCCAACACTGATGTTCCCCTTCTCCACAGGTTACTACATTCAGGTGGACACGGGAACCGGCGTGTTTGATGAGGCAGCCATACTTGAATCCTCCTCCCTGCCCATTACTTCACCCAAATGTGTGCTTCAATTCTGGTACCAGTACCAAGCCTCTGTAAGTCACCATCTGGTCACGTTGACCATAACTTGTGCACATTTTGTCCAATTGCTTAAATAATCCCCAATCTAGATTCCTAACATCGATTCATCTACCAGAGATGACACCTTTCTGATTTTAGTCCCACTCGAAGTCAACTGTCTATAGATCATGGTTTTTATTTATGCCTTTTTTCCATCCAATCACCTTTCTTATTTTAAATCGGAAATCCCACCTTTTTATTTTACCTTGGAGAATTTTGATGTGTTTTGTTATATTTCATGATGTTTTACCCATGGCTATTGGAATATACATGTCTGTGAAAATTGATTAGCAATACAAATGTACATGTATTTAATATTGTATGTGATATCATAAGCCAGTTCAAAGTTGTAGAGTGCAATGGATTGTGGGTAATTAAGAACGGAATGAACAAGGCCTACACACAATAACTACACACTGAAAAAATGCTGCATATGGTAGGATACGTATGTTGGGTAAGAAAATAAAGAATCAGAGAGTTATTTCACATCAACTATGTAATGCTACAAGCAAAAATCCAAACTGTTTATCCTTCCTTCTGTTTTTTATAGTCATAACAAATGATGTTGATTCTACAATTGTACAAATTATTTAAAGCTATGTGTTGTAAGTGCGGGTGTTCACTGCTGGTTTCACTGAATCACGTAATTGGAACTATGAACTGACTGATTTGGGCTTTACATTTTATTTGTAACGCTGACATTTTGAAGGGTTTGCAACACTGTATTTAGTCTTGTTGGTGGGCTTGCTTACTGAAATCCTCACATTTAATAATACTTTAACATAACATAACATGTTTACCTGTTTGTGTTTTATTTATCTGCTAATATTTATCGGAAACTCTCTCTTGCATTTCAGGATCCTCGGACGACTTTTAATGTTGTGCTTGTGAATGACGATGACATCAAAGACAGGACCATAGTCTGGTATCCCCCGGTGACCGTCTCTGATTGGACGCTGGCCACTGTCAGCTTTGGACGACAAACTGATGACTTTGTGGTAAGGGTTTTCAATAAAGTCAATTGTAATTATAGTTCAGCCTCTGTTTCATTACTGCATGTATATCATCTGCGTATACTCCCTGATATGTAATTCTCCAAAACTTTTCTCCTTATTAGATCCATTTCGAGGGCTCGATGTATGACCAGAGTGAGGTACTCACCCTGGATGAGATTGCCCTTGTGGACTGTAAGGCTGTTACCTACTCCCCATGTGAACTCAAGTGCAACAACCAGCTCTGCGTACCGCAGTCGGTAAAGTGCGACTACTCTGATGACTGTGGAGACAGGACGGACGAGAAGACTTGCGGTAAGCAGGTTTCGTTTGTTCTACAGTGATTGCCGTGTGGCAAATCCTCCCCATCAGGAAACATGTCCACAAATGTCTATCATTTCAACTAATGATTTACACATCCTGGCAGTTTGAGCTGCCAATAGTGTACACTACTGGCCAGTGCAAATAAACTGATTATTACCCATGATTCATCGAGGAGAAATTCCTCCCTATCAACAAACATATCCTCAAATGTCTACCTTTTCAATTAATGATTTCCACATCCTGGTAGTTTGAGTTGCAGATGGAGATTACACTACTGGCCAGTTTATTACCCATGATCCATTGGGAGAAATTAATTTTTTCTGTTAAAGCTTAGCCAATTACAACCTAACATAATATGCCCATGTGTAGCGCCCCCTGCTAGCCCGGCCAAAGAAATATATTACAAATTTGAATTTAATATTTCTTTATTGCAGATAATTATGTGGAGCGCTGTGACTTTGAAACAGACCTCTGCAACTGGAAGCAGCTAACGGATGACAACATGGATTGGGCGTGGCTGACTGGCAATGCCGGGAAACAGGGCGGGGCCCCAGGCTGGGACCACACCACCATCAGCCCTCAAGGTATCATCAACTGTGAATTATTAGTTTATGTTACTAAGATGGGACTATACTTATATCTAGACAATTCTTAACAGTGTTACATCACCAGTTAGCAGCTAAAACAGTTTTTTCAACTAGCTATAAATCTACAACCATGAATAACATCCTAGAGTCTCCCAGTTATTTTTTTTACTCCACAAGAAAGTGTTATCAATGAAATTCATAGTTTTAGACCTTAGTGAATGAACTGATGCAGAATCTGTGAGTTTTGCCAGACTAGGAAATATACCAGGAATAATACCTTTATATATTGGAGAGTGCTTGGGATATTTGATTACACACATGAGGCTGGAAAATTTAGGCCATAGACAATGGGGCAAATCACTCTGACCAGGAATGTGCTAGAAATCTGCTAGACTGGTCAATTCATTTGTTGTTATATATGGGGCTTAGATTTGATGGGTAGTAAGTTCTTCCTTGGTGAAAGTCCACCACCTCTCTGGTATGGCCAAACACACAGAACCTTCAGTCCTCCAGTTTTGAAATCCTGAATTATTTTGCCTCTGGAGCAAAATAACCTAGTATGTGATCCTGGGGGTAGATTTATAGTAAAGTTTGGTCTTTGGGTCAAGCAGTTAAATATTTTAATTGAAAAGGTAAACAGTTTTGGAGCAGTTCTGTGATGGGTATATAGACAGATGGACTGCTGGTGATGAAAACAACAAGAGTCCTGTTTAAGTCTAATAGTTTAAAGAGATTACATCACAAAGGAGAAAATCAGAGGGGTTTTGCCAGTCTTGCAAAACTCACAGATTCTTCATGACCTAAGTTCTATAATTCTAAATTTGATTGATTAAACTCATACAGGGAGTAAAACTAACTACGGGACTCCAGGATGGGATTCTCGATTGCTGATTTCTGGTCAGCAGAACAATGGGATTAAGCTGCTCTGTAATCGGTGATAAAACACTTTCAGCTAATTTCAAATTGAGAAGAGAATAAATATCCTCTTGGTGGTAGAGATACGTTCAGTCTTGTCGTGTTCTGTCTCTTTTCAGGGTCCTATCTGTATCTGTACAGCCTCTCGGGTGATGAAGGGAAGACAGCACACCTGGGCAGTGTTGTGTTCATGCCTTCCGATTGCAAGGTAAACTTTAGTTTTATTTAAAAGCGTCGTCCAAATTTCTGATAAAAAAGTATAAGTATGATTTTCCTGTTGGTAAATAGAAACTGAGTCCCCTGGAAGTCCCTAGAATGACGTTTACAGTAGCAGGTTGGCTAAATGCCTGCGGTATTGTGACATCAACAAATCGGCCAGTTTGCACCGGCATCAACCAAAAGGATTGTCCATACAAGGGGCGAGATGCACCCCAAGTAGGCTATAAAAATGTGAAATTTACTTTGTGTCCAGAATTGTGTACCTTCAATAATCGGTCCTATAGTATCATAATATTTTCTTTTTGGCAATTCCAGATGAGATTCTGGTACCACATGTTTGGAAGTAATGTGAACCGTCTGAGTGTGCTCAGTAAGACTGCCACGCAATCCCCTTATAATCAAAAGTGGACCATGACAGGTGACCAGGGTGCTGGATGGATGCGTGCCGAAATATCCCTTGATGACTTAGCTAAATTCCAGGTGAGTTCGGCTAATGTCCTTATTGATATACTGAAGAATACATTTCATAGGTAAATTTGATCTTGCCTATTGGTGAAATCTTGAAGCAGTTGTGTGCATGCATATACAACTATATTGATAATTTGAACACATAGCTATAATATTGATAATTCCAGACAGGTATTGTAGTTATGGACAACATTAACAGAAGTACAGAAGTTTTTTTGTATGTTGTATTATTTGTTAGCTATTATAAAGTTGTATAGCAACCATATAAGCTATTGATGATATCAACTTTCCTGGTTGAAGCTATTGATACTATCATATAGCTATCAATGATATTATAGCTTCACCCCTGGAAGAAGCTATCATATAGCTATCATATAACTATTGATGATATCATCTTACCCCCTGGATGAAGCTATTGATGCTATCATATAGCTATTGATGATATCAGCTCTGCCTCTGGGCATAGCTATTGATGCTATCATATAGCTCTCATATAGCTATTGATGATGTCAGCTTTAACCCTGTATGAAGCTATCGATGCTATCATATAGCTATTGATGATGACTTGTATTAATTGTGTGTTAAGAAATGATTTACATACCAAGCTATTTATTTTCTCTGCTAGGTTGTGATTGAAGGTTCTGCTGGTGTTGCTTCCACTATTAATGATCACATAGCTATTGATGATGTCAGCTTCACCCCTGGATGTAAGCTGGACCCTGACAACACCCTCCCCATCTCAGAAACGACGACACGTAAGTGAACCAAGCATTCTCAAATTATATGAACACTTCACTTGTTGACTTTTTTTTGGGGGGGGAGTTGGGGACATGGGGACATGGCAAATGCTAGCCAGTGAACATAATCATAGTTTTTTATTTGAAAGAGTCTTTTGGCACACCGTGGTGCCTTTATGTAACATTGATTTCCAGATTATTTAGATTTGAATATTACGTGAACGTCTAATCAAAGTGGGTCAGATTTGAAAGCAAGAGTTCAGATTGAATACTTCATGTTTACAGTGATATATAGATCATATCACATCAATGTCGTTATACTGAAGCATCATATGAACCAAACGGCGGTATGCTTGAAACTAACTGACGCACAAAATTTGTGTAATTGCGCTGCTTATTTGTCTTTGGGTGGTACGGAGTGCCAAAGCAATATTGTAGTATGGAATTGTTTGTGTATATTGTCACTACATACATATATACACTTAGCAGACGACACTCTATACGTGCAGTCTCTCCATTGCAGCACTACTTGATGTAACAAGTAAAGATTTTGATTGGTCCATTGAGGTGGTTGGGCTCTGCTGTGATGCAGTGCCATGCATTGGGGAAAAGAAATATAAATGGTGCATATCTTTACAAACTGCGCATGAATGTTTGTACATAGCATATAGAATGTTTGTACATAGTTTATGTAGTATGTATGCTAAGGTCTTAGCAAATCTCTGTGAATACGGCCCCTGATATATGTGAAATGGTTTCTTTATTCTTTTTTTTTAGCTTCAACTAACTGCCAGCAGGGCTTCAAAGCCTGCAAGTCAGACCAGAGCTGCCTGCCCGAGACAAAGTTCTGCGACTTCAAGTTTGACTGCGAGGACGGCTCTGATGAGGACAGATGTCGTAAGTAGAGCAATCGTTATTGTGTGATCCCTGGATGAAGACATTTGCCTCTATTACACTGCTGAATTTAAAAAATTTATTGCAAAGCCATTATTAAGTCACTATTTGCAATAGTATATCATTCTTACAATCCTTCACAAAAAAAAATTGGACAAAACCTGCTCCCCGTATCAATGTTGCATGTTCTGAACACATTTTGCTAAAACATTAAATCTGGGATGGGGGGGGGGCATGCTGATGGCCAAATTTCAAAAAGTTTGCTGGCTAATGACTATTTTGTGATAGTGGACTGTGTCATAGCAGGTGGTGTCATAGTGGACTGTCATAGCAGGTGGTGTCATAGTGGACAGTGTCATAGCATGCTACCCTCATTAGCGTCATTTGTTACACAGATTGCTGTACGTTGCCTATCCATTATTGTAATGAAACCAGCCACTATGACACTGTCCATTATGGCACTGTCCACGATGACACTGTCCACTATGACATGGCCCACTATGACCCTCCACCATCACATGGTCCACTATGACACTGTCCAGTATGACACTCTCCACTGTGTGTGTGTACGTGTGTGCTTGTATAGGCATTATGACTGAGGACTCAGACAAGGGAATTCCCAGTACGTGCTAAGCATGAAATTCAATGGAAGTCCTCACTTGACAAAGGTTAGCTAGGGTATTTTCAAGGTTAAGGTCTATTAGACTAGGGTAAATGAAATTTAAATGATGTCCTCAGGCTGAATGTCATGTAAACATGGGTGTTTGTGTTTTGTGTGTCATTTGGGATTGTGAATAGGTAACTCGAGTTAGGGATGCTGGATCCATATCAAACTTGGTATATATGTTGATCATTGGTTGTAGATGGTACTTATTGTTGTTGGCATTGATCACATGAATA
The DNA here is from genome assembly GCA_027580055.1 of Paracaudina chilensis. Taxonomy (NCBI): domain Eukaryota; kingdom Metazoa; phylum Echinodermata; class Holothuroidea; order Molpadida; family Caudinidae; genus Paracaudina; species Paracaudina chilensis. The sequence goes on along the minus strand of JAODFY010227303.1, from coordinate 6,270 downwards.
TTAATGAGGGGCGGGTCTTACATGTAAAAATCTTGAAATGGGTTAATCTAAGCTTGATTTGACAAAGGTATATATTAGTAGTTGACAGCATCCACAAGTTTGCTAACTCGTTAATAATTCATGAATGGGGGTGCCAGATAAAAATATCTTGTGAACACAATATCTCAAGTTAGTGATGGTGGATTAATATCAAACTTGGGTATATGTGTTCCGTAATGTTGCATCACATGAATATGAATGAGGGGGTGGGGCATAACTTAAAACCTTGAAAATGTGTACATCTTTTCAAATGTTTGATTTGCATTATATTTGGTACAAATGTGTATATTATCTACTTTATAATGTATTAATATAAAGGTATCTGTGTTTAATCACGGTAGTCTAATTATGCATTGGATTTTTAAAAGTGCCTGATCATATTCTGGGAGAAAATGCTATAAATTTTGTTTTTTATCAGCCCTATACATGGCAACAAATGAGTTGACCATTCTAGCAGATTTCTAGCATATTCAGGGGAGAGTTGTTAACTGCCTCTTCTTTCCATCTTTTAGCATCCGTCTGCGACTTCGAGGATGGTCTCTGCTACTGGTATCAAGACACCAACGATGACATCAACTGGCAGCTCTATAACTCTGAAACGGTGGTCAGCATCAACTCTCCAATATCTGACCACACCACCAATCATCTTGATGGTAAGATTAGTCCTCCACATACACACCACCAATCATCTTGATTGTAAGATTAGTCCTCCACATACACACCACCAATCATCTTGATGGTAAGATTAGTCCTCCACATACACACCACCAATCATCTTGATGGTAAGATTAGTCCTCCACATATTCAAGTTTCTGAGAGGGCATTATGACCAAAGTTCATGGAGAAAGGGCACTTGATTTAGTTTTTGTTTTGCCAGCTTGATCAGAACCCTTTGCAATGGTTAGACATGATTAGTTTAGTCTGCAACAATATGTTAAAAAAGGGCATCCAAATAGGCATCAGTTTCTATGTGGTTTTATAGGGCAATTACTAAGAGGGCATCATGGCCAATCTTCATGTGTAAAGGGCACAAATAACAATTTACTTCTTTCACCTTTGCAAGCAGAACAAAAATTTCCAATGGTAAGATGTGATTAGTTCCTTAAAAATATGTTAAAAAAAGGCATCCAAATGAATGGGCATCAGTTTCTGTTGGATTACCATTGTTGAAGAATTTGGAAGGTTTGAGATGGTTCTCGATCCAAGAACAACCTTTTTTCAAAAATTGTTCGATGCCCTGGCCAAAACAAGGTAGACAAGTCCTTGTTTCCAAATCTTTTGGGTTTTGATTCAATTGATTTGAAAAGTATTTCCTTGCTCAATGCTGATCAGCACGATGTTGATTTTTACTTCTTGGTTTCTGTTTTAAAATGAAATCAAACTTGACATTTTGTTTTTCCTTTCCTCAGGTCAATATATATTCGTGGACGGGACCTTGGGGAGCCGGAACCAGCACGCGCGGTTGATCAGTCCTTCATATCGCCAGACTGGCATCACCTGTTCCCTCTCATTCTGGTATTACCAGTACGCCAACGTTTACGGGGACCTGTCAGTGTACATGTCACCGTCATCTGGCGGGGAGGACCGGCTGCTGGCAACAGTCACCCGGGAATCAGATAACACCGATCAGTGGATCAAGAAGAATGTCAATTTACCAGTCTGTGCTGTTGATTTCCAGGTAATAAAAGGTCAAAAAATGTCGACCATGTTTCAGAGATGTTAAAGGGGCCAAATCGGGAAGCAAAATCTGATGGGTTTTGTTGGTCTGGCAAAACACTAAGATCCTTCAATTCACTTAACAAGCTCTAAAACTACGGTGTGATCCCTGGTTGAAGATCACTCTAGGATGTGATCCCTGGTTGAAAATCACTCTATGCTGTGATCCCTGATCAATACAAACCAATATTATTAGCACCAATACCATTAGGAAAAATACCATTAGCAGCAGTACCACTAGCACCAATACCACTAGCACCAATACCACTTGCACCACTAGCACCAATATCACTAGCACCAATACCACTAGTACCAATACCACAAGCACCAATACCACTAGCACCAAGACCATTAGCACCAAAACCACTAGCACCAATACCATTAGCACTAATACCATTAGCAATAATACCACTAGCACCAATACCACTTGCACTAATACCAATAGCACCAATACCATTACCAACAATACCACTAGCACCAATACCACTAGCATCAATACCACTAGCACCAATACCACTACCACCAATATCACTTGCACCAATACCATTAGCACCAATACCAATAGCACCAATACCAATAGCACCAATACCACTTGCATCAATACCACTATCACCAATATCACTTGCACCAATACCACTAGCACCAATATCACTAGCACCAATATCACTTGTACCAATACCATTAGCACCAATATCACTAGCACCATTACCGCTACCACCAATATCACTAGCACCAATACCATTACCAACAATACCACTAGCACCAATACCATTAGCTCCAATATCACTAGCATCAATGCCACTAGCATCAATACCATTAGAACCAATACCATTAGCTCATATTTTCCACAAAAACATATTGAATGAACCATATGAGTGGCATTGTGTGGATTCATGTAAACTGTACTGCACATCATAACTGGGCAATTTCAGCCGACCATCAAAATATAAATATATGTGAGTAAAACAAATATGAAATGGAATATTAAAGACTGATGGAACTGCAAAATACAATGAGGAAAAACCTCCAATTGCTTGCATATTGTACATATTACACCTATACAAGATGAGCCCCTGCCTACAGGCTAGTACTGGAAGTTAGTACGGTATAGAACAATATAAAAAAGAGAATTGTCACAAAATTATATGTATTTATTATTAAAATGTGTTACAGCCATTGAAACAAAGACGTGTTTGTATTGGTTTGCAGCTGCCTACCCATCAGTTGCCTTGCTTGTTGCTTTTATTGATCTTCATATATGCTTTGAGGACATTCTTTCTTCCAATTTTAGATAATTCTGGATGCCATCGACCAGCAGACCTCTCAGAAATCTGGCGGTTATGCAGTAGACGACATCAGGTTCGACAACTGCGATTACGGGGACATTTCTGTCTCATGTGACGCCCAGTTCAGCCAGTGCTCCTCAGGGCAGTGTTACCCGACCCTCTCTTCTCGATGCGACTTCAGCACCGACTGCTGCTATGATGGAAGCGACGAAATAGGCTGTGGTGAATATAATTTAGGACCCATGGTATTTTTTACAGGAGGGGTGGGAAAGTCCAGCCAATGATTACAAAGACTTTCCCTTCTCTTGTTACACCCAGGCCAGCCAGTGCTCATCAGGGCATTGTTACCCGACCCCCTCTTCTCTATGCGACTTTGGCACCGACAGTGACTGGTTTACTTGGATGTATCCTTAGTATGTGTTTTCTGATAACGCATACTTGATCCATATTTTGCTGGTGTTCATGCAATCATAGGCCTGTTTTATTGTGGAGATGACATTATTAAACCTCATTTCACTCTTTGAAGGAATCTACCAGAGGTGCAACTTTGAGTCCGACATGTGTAACTGGCAGAACATGGTTGGGTCTGATGAAACTGACTGGAGTCGCAGACAAGCTGGAGGTGGGGGTGGACCTCAGTATGACCATACTACAGACTCCACTAGTGGTAAGTATTCAGTCTAAAAGGTTTGGCTGGAGGTGTGGGTGGACCTCAGTATGACCATACTACAGACTCCACTAGTGGTAAGTATTCAGTCTAAAAGGTTTGGCTGGAGGTGCGGGTGGACCTCAGTATGACCATACTACAGACTCCACCAGTGGTAAGCATTCAGTCTAAAAGGTTTGGCTGGAGGTGTGGGTGGACCTCAGTATGACCATACTACAGACTTGGAATGTGATAATCTAACTAACGTTTCTGGAGAAACACTGTTGTATCTGATCATAACCATTTTTAGACATTTGGTCTGTCACCTGGTGTCATGTCTTTATGCCATTAAAGTAACATGTGTCCCCTCCCCTGCATGCCCAGTGATATGTCCATCACATATATGACTGGTCCCCTCCCCTGCATGCCCAGTGAATATGTCCATCACATATATGCCTGGTCCCCTCCCCTGCATGCCCAGTGAATATGTCCATCACATATATGACTGGTCCCCTCCCCTGCATGATGAGTGAATATGTCCATCACATATATGACTGGTCCCCTCCCCTGCATGCCCAGTGAATACGTCCATCACATATATGACTGGTCCCCTCCCCTGCATGCCCAGTGAATATGTCCATCACATATATGACTGGTCCCCTCCCCTGCATGCCCAGTGAATATGTCCATCACATATATGACTGGCCCCCTCCCCTGCATGCCCAGTGAATATGTCCATCACATATATGACTGGTCCCCTCCCCTGCATGCCCAGTGAATACGTCCATCACATATATGCCTGTCTTTTTCAGTTTGTATCGATCTGCCATGTATACTGTTACAGTCCTTCATAGCATATTATATTCAGTGTTCTTTGTCTTTATTCACAGGGTACTATGTAATCATGGGGCTGTCTGGTACCGGTACTGGCGACAGAGCACACCTTAGGAGTGTTGCCTTTGAACCTGTCACTGATGATTGTTATGTAAGTGAAGATGTAGAGATGGTCATGTACTTACATACACTTCCTTTTCCATGAAATATTTTATTCATTTAGTTATTTCTTATCTGGCATCAATTGTGTGTCTTTAGTCCAATCACATATAACCTTGTAAAACGGTACACATTGGCACAATGAAACACCCAACGATAACAAATTCAATTCCTGTTAGCACTTTCCCTCTTTTCTTCACAAAGCTGAGATTATTTTCTTACCTGGGAGGCACCACCAGTTCCATCAATGTCTACACCAGGACACAGATCGGAGGGGCGCTGACGTTTGTCTGGGGCAATACCGGAGACGACCAAGCAACAGGAAATTGGGTCAAAAATATGATCCCACTGTCCTCGCCACAACTCTTTGAGGTGGGTCCAAAAAGACACATTTTTTTTTTATATAATTGAAGGTTTTTGGTTCCATTGCTAGCTGGAACCTATTGCATTCATTTTGGTGTGTGTGAGTGTGTGTACCTGTTTAGTCTACACAACTGATGGCAAGAACAAAAGAAATTCCAGTCATCCATTGTTGAGACAATAGAGAACAATAGTCATCTGTTGTTGTGACGATCACAAGGTTAGGGCATGGACAAAAAGAAATGCCATCGGTTGTCAGGCTAACAATACATAACAAGTTGGTGTGTGTGCGTGACACTTCTTGTGAAGACGATTCATCAAAACACATTCATCAAATTCTCTCCACCACTGTTATGACAGCTTGTCCTGGAAGCTAGAGATAACCTCTTGCATGGACCAAACACCAGGTCATTGTTTGGGTGTAAGGCACTTAAACAAAAAACACAGATATTCTCTCAGCAGCCAATTAAAGTAGTCCAGAGACAAATTAAATTGGACTGATAAAAAAAGGAGAAAAACTGCACTCAGTGATGAAATTCGCATTACAATTTACCTTCATTTGTAGGTAGGCATAGTTTCATGTGTGCCGCAGTGATTTATAGAGAGGGGAGATCGTGTTTTGTTCCCATGTTTTGCACATTTTAAAAATGAATTAAAAATTTCACATTTTCATTTGTATGTCTTTCTACTAAAAAGAGTAAAGTTATATGGCAACGGAACAACAAAACATATTCGTTTTCTGGTTAAAAGACAGATTTGATTGATTCCATTTATGTTAAAGAATTAAGAATAATGAACGTTAGGAAGAAATTATGTTCCAGTCATTGTTTTGGCAAATAAGTTTTGGCAACTGTGCACAATTTTATAACAGGTTTTTACAGACCTTTTTTTCAACGACAGTTATTTTTCTGAGTTTAACTAAGCCTTCCAATTACAAAAGAACACAAAAGTAATGTAATGTGTGTACCTTGAGTCATGATGTCATAGTTATTGACCAATCAGCTTTACTTTATATCTGAGGAATACACATCAATGTATCTCAGTAATGGAAGGAGATATGTAGATAGGAGTTGGACCAATGTTATAGTCTTTCTTTAATCTCTCTGTCTCATATATATATATATATATATATATATATATATAAAGTTGGATGTCGTCTATCTTGACGCAGAGTGCTCTATATCCGGAGGGTAGAGCAAAGAATAGATGAGTTAGACTAGTTGAGACTAG
>JAODFY010227192.1:0-10423 GCA_027580055.1 Paracaudina chilensis | reverse complement strand
GTATTAAGCCCCGCCCACTCATGAATACTAATGATATGAAATTTGTCGTTCATATAATTTTGTTCCTACCATAAACTCGTAAAATCAGTATGCACCACCACCATCCTTTCTTGCGTCTGTAAACCCACCCACCACCATCAAGTCAACATTCACCCCTCCTATCCCCCTTCTCATACACTGTAAAATCAGAATGCAGGTAAAGGTGAAATTATTAAGGTTCATTAAACAGACAACATCAACAAAGCAAGGATAACTGGCTGGGAAAGGTTATATTAAGGAAATGACAGAAATTTATTGAAATGCTGTTTGGGAGCGGATTCCCTGGAAAGTTTTAATAGACTAACCACAACATAAAATTGGCATGACAGCCATTCAGGAAGAGAGAAAAACTGCACCTGTGGTTTCCTCCTCATGTTACCTTGCTCCACAGCCCAGTCCCCCTTTGAGAAGTCAACTTTCACCTAGATTAATTTATTGAATACTGCACTGATCCCCCACATTTGTAGATTGAGAAATTTTCGTATTTAATTTGAGAGATTTATGTGGATTTAAAAGTTAGTATTATTTGGTAATTTTTAGCTCAGTTAAAAACCTGCATGCATGAAGTATTAGTTAATACATGACAGAGTTTATGAAAGCAGATGAAAGCAACATTGGCAGAGTACATGTAGAGGGGTCACCATTCCTTTCATTCAAAATGTTTGGTATATATTGAGCTTCAAATGGAACAAAATCACAGTGCTTAGCTTAATAAAAAAAAATATAAAAAAAAATTATGATTTTATTTGTTAATATATTTTTGTGTTTTTGTAGAAACAAAAAAGATTAAATTCTGAGAAAGGAGGTGAATCACTCCATTCATGTCAGTCAGGAGGGTGCCTACTGCCTAATATATCCTCCATGGTATTTAGGCCTAATTGAACTTATTTTATTTCTTTGAAAACCTGTGAATGAAATGTATTTTTACACCATATTACACAAGAATACATTTTCAGAAAGGCCATTGACTTGGGGATTGGCCAAGAATTTAAATGAGGAATTATAAAAAGGTAGTAAAACGTGCCAAAAAATAAGGTTTTTAATCCTTTTGTAAACTTTGTATGCAAAATTGCTGTGTATACTTTAAATAAATGCAGTTATAAACACTGCTAGAAGAAAATTTACTCACACATTAATTAAATGTCTAATAAAAAAAATGTAGGGTCGGGTCGGAGGGGTGGGAATTCAAGATAGAATTAGCTTACCTTTTCAGACAGATCTTTCTAGGTCTGTCTGTAGGTCTTCTTTACCCAAGTTCCAATTCCAAAAAAATATTTATGCAACCTAACCAATGTCAACTACTTTGTATCCCCCCAAATAATGTCTTAGCTGCATTTAGTAGGACTAGAAATGTAGGACTAAAGGCAGTGTAAGCTTGGAGTGCTATACAAAAGTACTTGACCCAAAAAACTGACAAAATGAAAGATTTGCAGAGTGAAGAGCCTGTACACTCAAAAGGACAAAGCAAGGACAAACTTTACTTTCAGAATTGATGGTACAGGATGACAAAGCAGAGTGTATTTGCTTTGCATTGCACACGTACAGTTGGCGTGGTTGAAAGGCATGGAAATTGTTGCTGCGCAGAGTGAGAGTTTCAATTTCAGAGTTTATGCATTATATATAGCATATATTATGAAGTGTGAATAGGGTTCCCAACAGCCTTTAAAGGGAGTAATTGTATTTGATTGGTTACTAATTATCTGTAAAGTACAAAAGACAGAGGTGAAAAGGTGCAGGTCAATGAGTTCATGGCTTAAGTACAACATGAAAGGTGTTTGAAAAAATGCAGGACATTAGGACAATGTCTATAATTTTTCTGTAAGACCTCTGGAAGGATACCATTAGATGAATTTTAATATATTCAAAATGTCTCAGTTCTGAAGTATATACTTATTATAGATGTATGTGTGATGACTCAGGGGCATAGAGTGGTGGGAGGGGGCAGTGTGTGGATGCAGAAATACTTAAAATAATGACTCAGGGTCATACAGTGGTGGGAGGGGGCAGTGTGTGGATGCATAAATACTTAAAATAATGACTCAGGGTCATACAGTGGTGGGAGGGGGCAGTGTGTGGATGTAGAAATATGTGTGATGACTCAGGGGCATAGAATGGTGCGAGGGGGGAGGCAGTGTGTGGATGTAGAAATACTTATTATGTGTGTGATGACTCTATTTCCATAATCCCGAGTAGTATTCTTACATGTATGTAATTATATCTCATTGATACAAGATCAGGGGTTGGCCAAACTTAGTATTTCTGTATAAATTTGTTTCAATCATTTTTTTTTGTCTTCATTTTTTTATGGGGTGTGGGTGAAAAGTGTTACCAGCTGCACCAGCTCCAACAGGCCTGTAAAATGTAAATGCTAAGATAGAGATTTAACCTTCTTATTAAATGCATGCATGACTGATATATAATCAATAAGTTTGCCGGAGAGTCCATCAGATTATACTACTATTAAAATACTAATACACGTTTAAGGCACAGACTTGTTACCATCTGAACTCACACCTCAGTGTAACATACATATATATATATATTCTCTCTACTCTTCCAGAAAGTATATTGCAATTGGTCAAGAAGAAATATAGAAAGCCAAAATGAATCCCTGAAATCTTCTCTGTATGTTATGAAAATAGACATAGCAAAATATACCTGTGAATTTTTTTGCAAATTTGTTTATTAGTTATATTTTCTTGAGAAAATGTAATTTAACTGATTGATTATGTACTTTTCTTCTTAATTTGTGAATTGGAAACTTTGGAAGTTTTTTGTATTTTTTTATAATTTTAATCTTAATATAACATCAATCTAATGTGTCAACCTCCAATAGTCTCTACATATGTACATGTACCATAAAAGACTAAAAATCAATGCTCACACCATATCACACAGTGCATAAATGCTCAAGTATATACTTCCAAATATATATACTACATATGAATTTCTAGAGTCCAACAAATGTAACAAATTTTCACTCAAAGGAAGAAAAACACTCCAGCATGAATATTACTTTTTTTGAGATTTCATCCTCGACTTTCAAGTGCCATCCTTTAGAACCAGAAAAGCTTTAAAAAAAAAAGTCAAGTGAAATGCCAGTATCCAAAACTTTTGGCGCCTGACCTTAACAGAGAGTTTACTGGCTCATCAACGCAGACAAAGGCCCACCAAACAAAGGCCAAGGAGGTACTTCTTACACAAAAGGGTTGGTAAATGTTAGCGGTATGAAGGAATGTTAAGCTTTAACCTTTTGAAGAGCTTTGGAAACACCCTCCTCACAAAACAAATCTGGTGAATAATATCCATTATGAATAGGATTTTTTGATGGTAAGTGTTTGCTATTTGAAATTATGAGAGGAAGACAAAAGATGGGATAGAGTGTGTGTACTTTTCACACTTCACGAAACAAGAGAAATGATGGAGTGATCCTCGACTGTTTATAAAGTTTACAGGTGCTTAAAATGTTGTGATTGTAATCATCAATCAATTAGTACATAAAAAAAAAAAAGCCACTCAAAGCAAAAGAATTTAAATACACAAACAAATTGCAATATTATAAGTATTCTTTGCCTTGGGTTTGCCTGGAAACCTTTCAAGATTTAAACAAATATCATACGATGACTGGGACATTTGAACATTGTAACACTTACATATCTCCCGACCACACCCATCTGGCCCAATTATGCCTATCCTGGGACATTTGAACATTGTAACACTTGCATACCTACCGACCACTCCCATCTGTCCCAAGCCTATCCTGGGACATTTGAACATTGTACATGTAACACAAGTTTGCATACCTACCGACCACTCCCATCTGGCCCAATTAAACCTATCCTGGGACATTTGAACATTGAAACACTTGCATACCTCCCGACCACTCCCATCTGGTCCAATTAAGCCTATCCTGGGACACTTAAAAATTATAATAGTTTGCATAGCCCATGACCTCTCCCATCTGGCCCAAGCCTATCTGGGACATTTGAAAATTACAACACTTGCATACCTCCCGGCCACTCCCATCTAGCCCAAGCATATCCTGGGACATTTCTTATTTTTTTGGGGGGGGTTTGTATAATTTGTACAATACATGGAACAATCAGTATGGCTTATAAATAATTTCATTGTTTTTACAAATTACTCTTCCGAAAACAACATATTTTTGTCACCCAGAAAAAAACTTTGACAACCGAGATGGGGACTTGGTGGGCAATTATTCTGTTTTTCCAATTCCCTCATACTGAGAAAATTTCAATTCAAACTCCATTTCAAAGTCCATTTAATAAATCCTTATTTTTCATTAAATTCTGATATAATGCAAGCTTAAAAATTTGTTTGTGTACAACAAATTGCACAACTGAGCAAATTATCTACAGGTGCATTATGTTGAGAATTATTGATTTACAGACTAGAAATATAGTGCAGATTACTTTTCAAAAGTAGGGGAAGAGTATAGGAAAGGATAGGGGAAGGGGAGGGTAGGGGAAGAGTAGGGAAAGGGTTGGGTAAGGGAATGGGAAGGGTAAGGGAAGGGTAAGGGTAAGGGTAAGGGAAGGGGGTGGGCCACATCTAAAAAAATGTGTGAAAATTATATAATGGCAAGGAGGGGACCATCTCCTCAGAATCAGTTCCCTTATTATAATATGCACATTAATGCAATGTTCACTCCGAAAAAACCGAAAAAAGCCATCAGGGGTATGTTATATGGGGATGAACAAGGACAAATGTGATTCAAAGATATTAGTGAGAGAGAATTATAATTATATTGAGCTCTCAACTTTCATCTTGTTAATGAAAACCAGAGTTTATTTTTTAGTTATTTTCAAATGATTTTATAACCCAATTTTGGAATTGGTTTTATATGCAATCAGTAGCCACAAGGGAAATAATAGTGTAAGGGTAAACCAAATGGTGTGTGTCGGGGCTGCCTAAATCAACAGTAAAGTGGTAAGGGACATAATCCTTATCACAGAGAGTGACATCCGTCAAAGTCCGAGACTGGTGGATTACAACAGAGGGATCATGGGCCTTATCTCTCAAATTGATTGGATGCAAATAGGCCTGTATGCGGACAGGACAGGTGGATGGATGGGTCATCCTCTGGCTGTGGGTCTCAAATTGGTTTTAACTGATGGGGTTTGTTCTTATACTGACAGGTTTAGAAATTCTTGAGCATTTATTTTGCATTTATGAGTGTGTGGACCAACTCATCATGAAATTGTTTTTTGATTACCAAGACAAGGGCGATAATAAGTTTAAAAAGAAAAAAAAAACAAAAGACCCGAAGAAGACAACACAACAAGTACTTGGCCTTTTTATGGCAGTGAACCGTCACCCAGTAACCTTTGCTATTTGGATGTAACAAAGTAACAATAAAATGTTGCAACTTTGTAGCGGTGCCCTCCAATTCATATACTGATTAAATTCACGCCCTAAAAGTTGGTTATACCAATGCCCCAAAACATTGACAATATGAGTGTAGGGCCTTCAATGAGTGAATTAGTATTGGCAAGGGTACATGGAATAAAGCCCCTAAATATCTTCATCAAACAGACCCTGAAGCCAGTGTTAGAATTTTAGCAGGCATCCAAGACTAATTACTGACAGGCTTAGAATACATTCCATGCTGAGATATTACTTTGATCAATTTTATTGCGTTTTCTTCCAAAGAATACCACATCTAATAATCCTTATTATAAAGAAAAGACTAAATTATCATATGTGATCCAAAATGCTCTGTAGGCAACAATGATTATGAGAGTTGAACCCCTAATCACACACTAGTTAAAAGGTGCTGTTAAACTTAATGTTGGAACAAAAACTGTCAGAAAACCACATCAAATTATTCTACTTAAAAATTGTTATCTGGAATTGCATAGACCTTTGTATTTCTCATAATTTACTGTTTTCAATATGCCCATGTATTATGTCGTGAAACATTGAAAATAAATGATTTATGTATAATTTGTCACCGGACAGTTAAAATTCTTAATGATGAGTGTTAAGATTGTTTTACATGACGATTATGGATTGAATCCTTATTAACGTCACACTAAGAGATAACGTCATGATTTGCGGCTCAAAGTACTTACATTGAAGAATAAATTGCACATTACAAAGGCTTTAAGCACATACATCTAGATGCCTACTAATCTCGTATCATGAAAATATCGACCATGTACCTCATCAACCAAAAATGGGAGGAAAACAATGTTTTCTTTATCAATTTTACAAATTAAGCATACCTTCATCAGGGGACCATATTCACACAAAAAAAAAAAAAGGCAATTTCATGGCAACAAAAATGAATGTAGGGTGATTGCCCTGCCGACAGCCAGTGAAAATACTTCTAACACTGAGCATAAACATTTGAATTAATAGATTAATAACCTTGAATAGAATTAATTAATTACTGTTCATATCTCCAACCTTTCGGTCATTGTATGGAACATGTCATGTTTCTTTGTAAAAGAGGTTATACTTTCTAAGAATAAACTGATCTTTCTGGTTCAGTTTCGTATTGCTGGGCAACTGCCCAAGGAGTCATCTTGATCCTTCAAACAAGGGTTCTTTTTTAAAAAGAAAGGGATCATTGACCTCCTCAAACAAGTGTTCTTACAAAGAGATAATGGTGGTGGATTATTAAACCAATAATGTTAGTCTCAGACTAGATTTTAGCAGCAAATAATTTGTTACTGTGCTGTGAAAGAGAAGATGCCGTGTAGAGAATATGATTAATGGACACTGCTGGGTGTAAGTACATTAAGCGATAGATCGTTACAATTCCTAGTGCTAGGAGATATTAATATCACTATACTATTGATATTTGGATGAACCCTATTGATTAAACTTTTCATCTAGATCATCCCAGGAGAGAAATTTATTTCCATATTTGATGTCCTGAATAAAAAAAAGTGAAAAACTGTACCTGAAATGGGTTTGGTTCTTTTCTGTAAAGGCTTTTCTTGTGATGGTTCATCGGTCCTGTTGATCACCTTTGGTCTAAAATAGTGTTGCTTATTGCCAGGAATTGACACCTGAAATGTATCAGGTCTTGAGTGACAGCTGACTAGCTATTGCGCAGTCCTCGGTGCCCCCTGGGTCATAGGAACCAACTCTCCATGGTTTGGTGGCTGGCAGCGATGCCATAATAAACCCATCAATAGGAGAGACTTGTTGTCTGCCTGTCGTAAAAAAGTAGTTTAGTCAACAAAGGAGTGATTTTAATCCCACTTGATTGAGCTTTAATTTGTGTGACTTGCAATAGACGTAATTATTTGCTTTGATGTTCAACCAAGGAAAGCCCTTGGCACACACCCCAATCTTTGGGCAAACGTTCCAGCAAGTTTGTGCTCACTTTAATTGCATGTTTCTAAAATTAGAACTGATCAAATTAAAATGGGACTCTGCATGCCAACTTAATTAGGAATGCCAAGATCTAACAGGGTTACAACCATTATTGATCTTCATATTGATCTTTTATTATTAAATGTCAGCCAAATTTCTTGTCTAGATTTTATCTCCTAGATGGTTAATTACTGCAGGATGAAAATTATACAAAATGTTACATTCAGATGCACACATCATTAACAGAGAGCATCCAAAGCATAGCATAATTTGACATTTGGTAGATGAAGAAAAAAAATTACCAAAAAAAAAAAAAATACATTTACAAACAAATTTACATTTTTTTTTTTTACATTTACATTTATTTATATTTACAAACCACCTAGGTTTAAAATACAGTCGCTTATACTCATGTCGCAATAACTTTTTAATAAAATATTTGTATTTTTTTGTTCAAAGCCTGTTAGCTATTAGGTATGTATGGGGTTTCGACCAATCACAGATTTCATTGGGAGGTCTGTGAAATTCACTTTGGGGCCAGCATTGTATGCCTTTAAACTAAAAATGAACTACTTCTGAATTTAACTGCCTTGACTCCGCTTTTTGACACTCAATTATCAACTGTTTGATAATCAATTCATAATTGAAATGTCATTAACAATTACTAAAACAATAGCAAAAAAAACACCCACTGCTCACATTTTGAATACACCTGGTTGAACTTGATCCCGAGCAACGCATTTCATATATTGAGAGGCTGATGCTGATGCTGTTATTGTAAATTCATCGTAAATGCAGGATTATTCTTCTCAGTTAAATGGCAGACCATGAACTTTCTCACCTGAAGAATTGAGATTTAAAGTTATGTAAAATTTACGGCTTACTTAACTTTTCTGTTATTCTTTTTTTGTCACATTTTTTTTTAATGATCCATAAAAGAGAAGGTAGGAAGTTCTTTTATACAATAAAACAAATTTGACAACACTAAAAATGTAGCGCACAATATAATTATTAACACAGTACATGAATTGGTAATTTGTACAACATGCAACATTCAGTATGCTAATTGAGCACACAATATGGTTAGGCACACATTATGGATAGGGGATGCACCATGGTGCATATATGGAGATGGGCCAAACACTGGAATGACCATAGGCAGGGCTGCCAATTAAATCTCAGGCACTGAGCGTGAGGCTCATGCATTTATAGGCATTCTCATGCATTTAGATTATATATGGTTGTTTGTTCTCATAAACAAACAAATGACATTACAAACGTCAGCTGGTTGCCAAAACTGCAGATGACAAATGCTAATCGCCTAGTGTAACTAGGACATATATGATGGTTACACACTATTTCTGGAATGATAATATAAGGCTTCAGCATTTTGCGGCGGAACATCAATGATATTTTCTTCAGCTGGACCGGTGATTAGGGCAGCCTCCATTCGTTTTATATTGACCATATGAATTACTTCCACAGGACGATCAAGTTCACACATGAGATCAACTTTTTAGATGTGGATGTGACCATCTACAAAGAAAATAACACCCTCCCTCACCACAGTTCTGTACACTAAACCCACTGCCACCCACCAGTACCTCAATACTATCAGCTGCAATCTCTACCACTGCAAGTCTGGTATAGCTTTCAGTCAAGCCTAATATGTCTTTGTCATATCTGTTCTTCTTCAGACTCCTCTTTTTCCCAGCACGTTGATAATGATAGCATTGGAATTTCACACCTATAATTGGTGCCCTAACTAAAAGACCTAGCATCAGACTCTTGGCTACTGTAGCCTACGCCAAAACTCAGTTCATTCCCACCCTTGTAACTTCACAATACACCCACATCGGCGGATTCTACAAATTTTAGGTGGCGGAGTTGCAGTCGTGTATATTGGCATAGTACTGAATCCTGGGGCTATTCCTATTGTTGTATCTCCACATACAATTCTGCTGAACATTGTAGTCGCGTAGTCAGAGTCGCAGTTCGCCATTTCATTCAGGCCCTATCTTTCTCCATGCACATACCATCCTGCTGGTGGAATAAACCACATTCAATGTTATTCCTTTTCTGTCTATCTCCACACACTATCCTGCTGGTGGAGTCGCTGAGGTGGAGTCGCTGAGTTGGAGTCGCATTCGGCCATTTCATTTTGAGAATGATACATCACACCAATATTAATTCTAAAGGCAGAATCTGGAGGAATACTTTGCTGATAATAGTAATTTGGTAACAATGCCAAGTGCTGTTATTCTGAATTCCTTGAGGAGAATGTGGTATTCCACTGTGTGGGGGTAATCTGAAGTTGCACCGTCACACCATAAGCTCTGTGGCATTTACTTAAAATAAGTAGCCTACCTAGGCTATATGACTTAGTCTAAAGTTAGGCCCCTAGGCTAGCCTAGGACCTAGGCCCTAGCCTAGTTAGAAGAATGACTCATACTGTCATATAGCCTATATAGTCTAGGCCCCTAGGCCTAGCAATAATTTGTCCCACTCCCTTTAAATTTAGATAAGCCTATATTCGTTTGTGCAGGGTTTAATACCTAACTCAAATCTCGAATCGCATGGTTACGACTTACATGGCTCCGGTCCGGCAAAATCGGTTGATATTTATTAGATTTGCACGCCTGTCGAGTTGCTCGGAGCTCAGCTTCCGGCTCGTTATACTGTTTACTGTTACTCAGATGAGCAGCTGCGTATCACAAGTTGAATAAAGGACAATCCCAACTATAGGCGCGGTGTGACATTATATTTTGCCCAGACTGAAAATTTGACCCCTCCCCCAAAAATAAATAAATACATTTTAAAAAACATAATAATAAATAAATTTTTGTTATTAAAAGTTAATAATTTGTTATTAAAGGTTAATAAGTTATTACCAATTAATAATAATAATTATTAAAATAATAATAATTATTATTAATTTTAAACTTCACTGAATATTTGGAGTGACTTTTAACATTTCCACACAGTAAATTTTTTTTCCCCCCCCCCCAACTTTTCCCATTTATTTATGCCACTG
>JAODFY010227082.1:0-10423 GCA_027580055.1 Paracaudina chilensis | reverse complement strand
TTTGTTACATGTGACAGCTATATATATATATATATGATTTTTATATAAACCATATATAAATGACTCACGATTGTTAAATCATGCTCATTTTGTCTGGTTCAAGTTCAACAACAAGTTATTCAAATTGGAAAAATCAATGCATGTAAACATTTCTACTGAATCGCCACTATAATTTGCACAGACTTATCGAGTGCATGTCCAAACAAATCACATGTACATGATGTTATAATATCACATGCAATATAATCAGGTGAGGCAAAATCGTATGCAATTTTGTTGGTTAAATGTAAATGGGGCTTAATTAATTCACATACATGAACTCCAATGAATGAGATTTAAAAGAGGATTCAGTATTTGTCTCAATCTTTCATTTTTCTGATAAAGTTTCTTAAAACAAACATATGGGTTGGGGATCATATGGGTCATTCCATCAATAAGGGGCATGAGAAAATTTCTTCCCTTCTCAAACTGGTCCTTCGCAGCTTAACTATACCATAGGACATTTTCAATATATATAAATCTGGTATATCCCTTATTTCATTTTATTGATGAAGTTACTAAAAACAAACAAACATGATGATGATAAAATGAGCCATTCCATAAATACGGGTCATGGGGAAATTTCTTCCCTTCTCACAACTGGTCCAAAACTCTTTACTTTTTCAATTAAAGTTTGGATTCCTTGGTAGTTTCTGTTTGCCACAGGAAATTAGTCAATCAATTGTCTTACATGGCTAGTCCAACTGCTTTATAGGACATTTTCAATATATATAAAAGCTAGTGTATCCCTAATAACTTAAAAGCACAACTAGTTCCATTTTTAATCATCTACGAAATTAAAACTACTGTCATCTGCGGTATGACATTTTTCAGCCCTTTGCATATCGTGTAATATATATGATATAATATATATTTAATTGTTGATTATTTTTGTCTACAGAACATCCAGCATCACCTCAGGAGAAGATTGATGAAGAGAAACCAGTGCCGGAACTTTACAAACCAGAGGAGGGCCAGCTGAAACCGGAAGAGATCCTACCGGAGCTTACTCCCAAGGAACGCATGCTTGCCGAGGAGCTGGGTGAACTTCCCACAGCTGAAACTGTCCAGGTTGTACCACCGACTTTCCTCCAGGTTCTGGAACCCCAGACCGTACGCGACGGGGAGCCGGTCAAATTCACTGCAAAGGTTAGTTAGGCCAATTAAAACAAGTGTTCCTTTATATAATGGATTTGATAGTGTTGTATCGATGCTCCATGCATTCATGGGCATCTGCAGGGTGGGGCAAGAGGGGACAACTGCCCCCCTCACGCCTCTGGAAAATCAAAACAGTAATATAAATGTTCCTACATTAACCATTTCACCTAACTGCTTTCTTGCTTACTAGATGCATACAAAATCTGAGGTACAAAACCAATAACCGTATGACAACCCACCCCATAGCAATCGATGCAATATTTTTCGGGCATGTTACCGGTACCAAATTACAAAAACATTTTAGGTCATTGCCAATGCAAAAATGGCAGACATAATTTTATTTATTTGCATTTTTGAAACCTTTCCTGGGGGACACAGAAATTGATGTTGGGAATGCTCAAGGCAGGGCTGTAGAAGGTATTTAACTTCCAATAAATTCATGGGCTTCGTGCCATCAGCATCTGGCTTCGCTGACAGCTTGTTTGCCCCCTCTGGATTATTTTCTGATGACACCCATGCATGCATTCTCACGCATTTTTATTCTGGCATTCCTTCAACAATACCCCTGGTCACTGGTTCCCTGACGAACATTATCCTCAGTTACAGAAGATGGAGAAATTAGCAGCAGCTACACATTTATTCACCTGGATGAAGAGAGGCAGTCAAGATTAAATGTCTTTACTAAGGACACAAACGCCACGGACTGGCCAGGATGGGAACCTGCAATTCTTGACTAAGGACACAAACGCCATGGACTGGCCAGGATGGGAACCTGCAATTCTTGACTAAGGACACATATGCCACAATCTGGCCAGGATTGGAACCTGCAATTCTTGACTAAGGACACAAATGCAACAGTCTGGCCAGGATGGGAACCAGCAATCCTTGACTAAGGACACAAATGCCACAATCTGGCCAGGATTGGAACCTACAATTCTTGACTAAGGACACAAATGCAACGGTCTGACCAGGATTGGAACCTGCAATCCTTGACTAAGAATACAAATGCCACGGTCTGGCCAGGATTGGAACCTGCAATCCTTGGCTAAGGACACAAATGCAACGGTCTGGCCAGGATTGGAACCTGTAATCCTTGACTAAGGATACAAATGCAACGGTCTGGCCGGGATTGGAACCTGCAATCCTTGACTAAGAACACAAATGCAACGGTCTGGCCAGGATTGGAACCTGCAATCCTTGACTAAGGACACAAATGCAATGGTCTGGCCTGGATTGGAACGGGCAATCCTTGAATCACAACCACCCAACCACCACAAGCTTTGTAACCTGATTTAAACAAAGGGCCTGCAACAAGAGGGGTAGGGCTAGGGAAAACCTTGCCACCTAGAAAATTGCCTATTTATGAAATATTCTGGCCATTTTTTTTTATAGCCTTGACAGCTGTTTGTGTATTGACAACTGTTTGTGTATATAGTAAGTGTTACCAATGAATTATCCACTTATAAATGAATAAATAAATTTTGCACAATAAACAGAAGCCAATGCATTTCTTTAATATTTCAACACATTCATGTAGTTTTAAATCTATTGTATATAACCTTCCATGTTACACAAATAATAATGATTGTTTATCTGTATATATTGCAAAACAAGTCTCTAAAATTATTTTCTTATTCAGGTCATTGGCAAGCCTTCTCCTAAGGTCACCTGGATGATTGATGACCAGGAGATAAAAGATGAGCCAGAATACATCATTGAGATGGACGAAGAAAAGGGCATCACCACCCTGACCCTACCGGAGGTGTTCCCAGAGGACCAGGCTACCTACACCGTCAAGGCTGAGAACATCGCTGGCGAAGCCACTTCATCTGCCACTCTGCTGGTTGATAAAGGTAAAACTTGTATGAGATCATACCTGTAAATTTGATGACACCTGTAAATTTGATCGTACCTGTAAATTTGATCACATCTGTAAATTTGATCACACCTGTAAATCTGATTGCACCTGTAAATTTGATCACACCTGTCAATTTGATCTCACCTGTAAATTTGATCTCACCTGTAAATTTGATCACACCTGAAAATTTGATCACACCTGAAAATTTGATTGCATCTGTAAATTGGATTCCACTGTAAATTTGATTATAACTGTAAATTTGATCATAACTGTAAATACTTTTTGGTACTTAATTGGTAATACCCATTAACTACCCACCAAATGAGATTTGAAAAATTCTCCCTCTGATTTGCTGTGCCCACTCCTTCAAAAATTCTGGCGATGCCACTGACTGTAGATTTGAACATAGCTGTAAATTTGATCCTGGGTGTGAATGTGATCATAGTTGTAAATTTGATCATAGCAGTGAATGTGATCATACCTGTAAATTGGATCATAGCAGTGAATGTGATCATACCTGTAAATTGGATCATGGTATTCTTCATAGCTATGCTTTGATCATACCTGTAAATTGGATCATCGTATTCTTCATAGCTATGCTTTGATCCTACCTGTAAATTGGATCATCGTATTCTTCCTAGCTATGGTTTGATCATCTCTATGATTAAAATTATTATAGATATAAACTTGATCAATCCCAAATAATCATCATCTGGACAAGCAAAAATTACAAGCTTACAAACTGATGCTGTGATGTTTTAGTCCATTCAGTCCATAGTTTTCCACTTAAACAACTATACTCTACATGATATGCCAATTGTGACAATATTGTTGAGAGTTCAAATACATTATTTATTAACATGTTTTGCAGGTTTTTTTTCCAGCAATATATTATAGGCATAAATCATTCATTTTCACTTTAAATTAATTGTCCCCCTCCATTTTGGACAATTTTGAGAGAAACTTAGTGATTAGATGCAAAATGGTGTTTAGGGTATTCATTACTTGCATTATTTTAGTTATCTGCATTTCATGGCTTCAGGTCACCAAAAAAGGGGGGGGGGGACAAAATACATTAGTGTCCCCATTAGGTAAAGTGGGGGAGGGGGACATGCCCCCCCCCCAAATCAACACCATTATAAAGGCCATGTATATCCATGTATCTTGTATGTGTTACGAGCCTATGGATAATAAAACACTCATGTTCCCATTTTGTTCTTTAAGCAACACTGCAAGGTGTTGTTAAGGATCCAAAGCCAAAGATAATGCAACTCTTTGGTATTCTTTACATTAGCAATGTTATTACTCCAACATTGAACCATAATTTAAGGGCCCTGAACATTTTCTGTGCATCCAGAACTTGTTTAATGGGGTTTAATAATGGATGCTGAGTAATTTTCTGGATTAGGTTGTAGTTTTTAAACAATATTGGTACATTTCGTTCTTTACAATAAGTTAAACCAGAAGAGCAGATAGCACAGCCAGTAGATGTTGACAGGCCTACCACCCTTGAGAGACCTACTGTCGTAGAAACCACCATAGAGGAAGAAACGACAGTTGTCTCAAGGACTGGTATCGAGCGACAGCCTCCAGATGAGAGTGGTGTCGTCACCATTGGAGTTTCTGTCGACGATCACCGTCCCACTCCGGATGTACAGATAGAGGTCACCGTACCCAAAGAGGAAGCCCCACCCACACTTGCTGCACCACTTTTCCTGGAACCCTTGGCACCATTGGTCGTAAAGGATGGACAACCCGTCACCTTTAGGGCAGTGGTCCATGGGGAACCCATGCCAGATATCAAATGGTTCCGTAATGGGGAGGAAATTGATGTGGAAGAATACCCTGAGTTTACCATCGAATGTGTTGATAAGGTCTGTACCTTGAAGCTGGAGGAGGCTTTCCCCGAAGACACCGGGACCATCACCATCAAGGCATTCAACCCTGCTGGTACTGTGACGTCTACTGCCAAGCTGCTTGTGACAGGTGCGACTCAGCTACATGTTACTGCCTGCTGATGCTTTGCCAAGATTTTCCTTATGTGTGCAGTCCTATAAATGCCCAACACTGCATGGAATATATCCAGAAATTGTATTTGTTATACATTTAGTTTTCATTGCAATTTTATGTCTTTGCCACAATTATACGTAAAATTATAGCTTTTGAAATGGTCATTTACTTGTTACTACCTGCTGATGTTAACAACTTGACTCATTTACTTGTTACTACCTGCTGATGTTAACAACTTGATTCAGTTACTTGTTACTACCTGCTGATGTTAACAACTTGATTCAGTTACATGTTACTACCTGCTGATGTTAACAACCTGACTCAGTTACTTGTTACTACCTGCTGATGTTATGTTAACATTTTCTCTCCTTTGAATGAAGTTCTTTGTTCCCCATCTCTGCATGCAAATTAATTTCATTATTTATGGTCTTACATGGCAATGTTTCATGGCAATGTTTTGTCATTACCACAAAACGGAAAAATAACTGCTCAAGTTATATGTCAAGATTTTCCATTTTGTTTGTGGTTCTATTGTTTCCCCAGGACTGCATTTGATCCATTCACAAATTTGAATTATCTAATTGCCTATGTTTCATTACAAAGCCAATACCACAAACCAGGAAAATTAAACTTTTAAAATGGCCACAACAATTCCATTGTTTCCAACACTGATATTGCCATGAGTTCATGCATTCTTAAAATGTAAATGTTGTCTTTTCGTGACATTCTTTATTTTTCTAGCTATGTCCCATGTTATTTTCAATTTGATTGTGACCCATGCATTTTTGGTTTGCATGACTGAACGTGAAAAACACTTTTCTCTCCCTGTCAGAAGATGTCTCTCCAATATTATTACCGTTTGAAGTGACTGATAATCCACATTATCTGCATGCCGTTTGTCATATATTGAAGAAATACATCATCCTTTTGTTCTTTATGACCAGCTGTTTGAGAATCTTTCTTCTGGACTCCCTTGTGGAGAACATATGTATGCATTTAAGACACAACATTATCATTGGTTCACCCAAACTACCACCAACAAAGTTTTTTCGACCATGGTCAAACCAAAATTTGTGCTGCTACACTGTATCTGGTCATCAACACCATTCCTGAAAACCTACAAACTGATCTTAATTTTCTATTCTCAATTTCTCAATAATAGGTAAAGTTTATATTAATCCTTGAAATTACTTTGTAAAGAATTTCCACATTATATCAACATGTTAATGGTGGGGTTGCAAATAGCAAAACCTACCAAAAAGTCAGATTATCAATTGGCTCAGATGAAATATGAATGAACTGAACATATCCCTGTTGTAGTAATATGTTCATTAAATTAGGAATCTGTGAGTTCTCTCTGTCACCGGAAACTCATGTTAACTCACTTGTACCTCCACCTTTCAGAATCATGGGTTTAAAAAAAAAAAAAAAAAACCTAAGGAAAAAAATATTAGGTCCTCAAAACAGAAGTACATTTTGTGGCAGGGCTCATGTGATTATTGAATTGTTAACTACTCTCTCCCCATAATGAATTTCACTCCCTCCCCCTTAATTAAATTAGTGATTGGTCAAAGCCACCATACATAACATCAAATGAGCTGGTCAGTCTAGCAGATTTTTAGCATTCTCGGGTAATTTAAATTAAGGACGAATTTCTAAATTATTTATTTGGAATTCATTATAAATATCACTGAAATTGATTGCACTATTAACAGATGAGCTCTCTTCTGAGATTGAGACTGAAGTTGAGGTGATGATGCTCAAGAAGGAACCACTCCCGACCAAGGCTGTGGTCCCCGAGGAGGTCACACCAGAAGAGGTCAAACCAGAAGAGGTCAAACCTGAAGAGGCACAACCAGAAGAGGCACCAATCGAAGAGGCACCGATCGAAGAGGCACCAATTGAAGAGGCACCAAAAGCCCCAGAGGAAGAGCATGTACCTGTTATCATTCTTGACGAAGTTGACACCGGTCCAGGTGGGTTATTTTTGTCATTCCTGGCCCATAGGATTTGGCATTAAAAGCTGTGAACAATAAGAAAAATGACGCACAGTATATATACAGGGACCCTTGCCATAAAATGAACACACTCCTTGATTGGACAATGCCATAAAATGAACACAACCCTTGATTAGACAATGTCATAAAATGAACACAGCCCTTGATTGGACAAAGCCCTGTACAATGGGCTGATCTGTCTAGAATATTCATGGTGGGAAGTATCTACATATAAAGACCATATATTATCACACCAGAATGAATTGTTACCCCCCATGAAAAGTGTGCCATATGCACAGTAACAGTACAATTTTTTTTTTATAATCACCTGTGACTTTCACTCTTCCCCGCCCTTGGTAAGAAATTTCCACCACTGCCTATAAATAGCATGGTCCAAAGCCCATACATTAAGATAACTGCAGTTTTTGCAACATGAGATACCCTGCATAACAAGTGTATGTTATATTGTATACCAAGTTTAATATAGATAAAATCTATATGTAAAGGATACGTCTACAAAAGTTTGGATAGCTAGAATGGTAGCATCGTTTGAATCAGTCCCAATGTGGGAAAGTGGGCATAACAGATGCCCCAGCCAATATTGAATATTTAAGGTGGGACTGTATAGCCTAAATTGGTACAGTCTCCCTCCGGCATTCCAGAGCACTGTGTTTGAATCTCTAGATGGTCTCTTCATCAAAGCTGTGCTACAGATGTTGATGGGGAGGTTTCTGTTTCAGGATGTTCGGCACGGCTGTTGCACAGTAGTGACAGGCAAGTTACTCCCACCACCCCAGATTTGAGAAAATGTTCACGGATTGGGGTACACTCATGTCCGTCGGATTGGGTCAATAAATGGTGGGTAAATAAATGAACTAATCAAACTTTCCTTACACCCTCAGCTCCTGAAAAATTCTGCGCCGTTGGTAACTACATGGCCGAGGCAGAAGAGGTCATGTCGGTCCGAGAGGGAGAAGAGTTAGACGTACTCGATGACTCCAACGACGAATGGTGGCTCGCCCGTAAGGTCGACACCAAAGAAGAAGGGTGGGTCCCCAAGGCCTACCTTGCCCCAAAAGAGGAATACGCAGAGAGACTCAAGGATCAGCTGGAAGAAAACATCGAGAGCCTTCCTGTCTTGGGTAAGATTAGAAACTGGGTTTTGTTTATGATTGTTTGATTCCTCACAATCCATCAAATTTAGGAAGCCATTCTTAATGCAATATGCAATTTATAATTTACTTTGTACCCCCATCTTGTACCATCAAAATAGTAAATACCAGCATGTGCTGGATTTATGGCTAGTTCCATCTGGTGCATGGTGAATGTTTGCATTTATTCCATTTGTTCCATCAGTCCTCAGTTTGTTAGTTTGAATTCCTCAGTGAATTTGCCACAATATTTCTCACAGAAGGAACTGTGAAGTGAAGTATGTATGTCCAGCAGATTTGTCATTGCCATGCAATCTGTACAGTCACACTGTATACTTTCACCCAATCTTTGCAGAATTTAAAAATGTTTTTATACCTGATTGTGTCAAGGAACACATTGTTAGGTTAGGATTTCAGTGGCTCCAGTAAGGATTGCTCACTTAAATTGTCTGTACATTGCAATCATATTGAAGTTATCATAAACACTGAAAACATCGTCTTTGATTTTTCTTTATTTCAGAAATGCTGGATGAGGAAACCGAAGAACTTCAACCTCCGGTATTTACTAAGCCTCTGGAGAAGACAATCACAGCCAAAGAACACCGCCCCATGGTCTTAGAGTGTTGTGTGGAGGGCATACCCCGCCCGACCATCGCCTGGTTTAGGCAGAGTACTCCCATACCAGCTGAGACCGCTGAGTTTGTCATGTCCTACGAAGACGACATCGCAAGATTGACCATTTCTACCATGTACCCAGAGGATTCTGGCCAGTACACATGTGTGGCCAAAAACCAGGCTGGGACCGACTCCACGCAGACAGAACTGCTTGTAGAAGGTAAGAGTAGAAAAGGGAGCTACGTGAACTTTCACAATTTTTTTACTTGAAAGTGACCACAGTCAGTGTATGAGCATGGCCAAAAAAAAGGCCAGAACAGACTCTGTTTTAAATTGTTTTAAATTTTAATTAGGTCACATAGTACGTATGGCTTTGAATACATGGTTGTTATTAAGGGAAGTAAACCTATAATGAATAGAACTAGATTGGAACTATTTTCTCACCATACTACGGTATGGCTTAGAGTGGCTATAGAGTGGCTAATTACTTTCTATAGAGTGGCTAATTACTATAGAGTGGCAATAGAGTTACTATAGAGTGGCTAATTACTATAGAGTGGCTAATTACTATAGAGTGGCTAATTACTATAGAGTGGCTAATTACTATAGAGTGGCTATAGAGTGGCTAATTACTATAGAGTGGCTATAGAGTGGCTAATTACTATAGAGTGGCTAATTACTTTCTAATCAATGTTCAACGGAAATAATTTCACCCATCCCAACCAACTTTTCTACACTTACAGTTGCCCTGTCTGATGCAGAGAGTGTAGACAGTGTTCCATCATCAAGGAAGACTCTATCCAGGTGAGACCAGATCAACATTTGGTTGAAATAGCTACTAAGATTAGTTCCGATCTGACTAGGATTAGCATGAGATATATGTGGGTTATCTACAGAATTTAAAATACTAATTTTAGCTAGATGAATTTGGTGTGGTTTTCTGTTTATTATTAGTGGAAAATATTCTCTAAAAGTACCTTTAATAAGAAAAGAGACTGTATTAATGAATTAGGTTTCTAAAATCAAATCTTAAAAAATTAAGACCTGTGTATCAGAATATCAGTGTCCCACATACATGTATATATTCAAGTTATACTAACCTAAGATAGACTTTGCAAGAAGTAACTACATAGGTCTTCAAAATATTGTATCTGTAAGACAATAAAACACATATACATATCAACATAAAGTCATTTTCAGTTCTCAATATGCAAGTTTGCATAACTTTTTCTTTTCTGTAAAACATCCTTTGCAGAGAATCCACCATCGATGAAGAGGGCATCAAACCCAAGTTCATGTCCGTGTCTCGCAACATGATCGTACAAGAAGGTCAGGAAAAGGTCAGGTTCGACTTCCGCCTCATCGCAGCCCCCCGCCCCCAGATCACATGGTTCAAGGACGACGTCCCACTGGAGGAAACACCCCGTCGGCGACTGAGCATGGTCGCTGATGTCCACTTGTACTCGTTGACGCTTGATGTAGAAGACGTCGAGTCTGATGACCAAGGTGTCTATCGCATCGAGGCAGTCAACCGTGAAGGGAAAGCTGTGGCGAAAGTCAAACTCGAAGTGACTCGTAAGTTCACACATAAGCCC
>JAODFY010226971.1:0-10423 GCA_027580055.1 Paracaudina chilensis | reverse complement strand
CATAACGTTTATAAGTTTGGGTCCAAATGGTACAAATAATTGTGGGCCCAAATAATCGAGGGCAATCCATGGAGTTGCATATCTCATCTCCATTATACCTCAATTAACCCTGTTGACCTCCATATGACCTTCAAAATTTTTGGCACAAAATGTTAACTTATATTTACCAAGTTTCCTGTAGATAAAACAATGTTTAGTTATTTGACCTCAATTGACCTCTTGTATGACCATCAAAATTTTTGGCACTAAATGTTACCTAATGTACCAAGTTTCATGTACATCCAACAATGTTTAGTAATTTGACCTCAAATGTCCTCCATATGACCATCAAAATTTTCGGCACTAAATGTTACCTATATGTAACAAGTTTCATGTAGATCCAACAATATTTAGTAATTTGACCTCAAATGACCTTCATATGACCATCAATTTTTTTGCACTAAATGTTACCTATATGTACCAAGTTTCATGTAGATCCAACAATGTTTAGTATTTTGTACATATAGTAAACATTGGTACATGTACAGTATAAACTGTACATGTATATGTTATATACATATATATATACTATGCTACAGTATATAACACACATCATGCTATAACACACACTGACTTTCACTGTAGTAATGCAAATTCAATGATTAAATACTCAATGATGGACAGTATGGTATATACCATGCTTTGAGCTTTTCAGTGACAAAAAGTTCCTATACTCACAATGTAGGGTTAAAAAGGAAAATTACCTTACACTATTCCACACACTGAAGCAATAGGGAGTTGAAACAAATCAGACTTTCAATTACAGTTACTGCATTATTGCAATTTTAAGATTTTTATGTTTGACCCCATAACCTCATTAATATTCAAGATATGAGCACCAAGTATGGCCTCAATCCAACTAGCCCTTATTGAGATAGAGCATACCCAAGCTAGTGTCACAGACACACATACACACACCAAATTGAATGCATAGGTTCCTTTTGCTAAAGCAAAGAACCAAAAACCACTTCATATTTTCAGTTATCTTTGATGATCAGATTATTTTTTTTGCATAGTAGAAGGTTGCACTTCTTCAACTACAAGTGGTCTGTTCAGCATAAAGGAATGACATGACTGATTTTAAAGGAAAAACTTGTTTATGAAAGTAATGTGTTTTCACTATAAATGCCCTTGTGATACATCAGATAATACTAATCACAATCACCACTCAGTGGCCCTTTTATTTGATTTAGTAATAAATATTTTTAAATTGTTTTTAGGAATGCCAGCACGAGAGTTTCATCAAAATAACAAACAACTAGATCCAAAGAAATGGCAGTGTGGCGACAACAACAACAACAATTAAAATACAGGCACTAAGTGCAGACTGCAATGGAATAAACCCTGGATTTTTGTACAAAATAAGAAAAATTGGCTTCAAAACAATTCTTTAACAAGCTGACATATTAGGTTTTGATTACAAGCACCAACTACTAAACATTTACGATCAGTTAACCACTTCTCCTTACATTATTATCTGCAAATCCAGTCTTAACAGTATTCATAGGTAGTTCATATTTAAGTCCTAGACAAATTGAGTTGGCAATATGTACAACCATCAGCATCTTGAAATAAACACTGATAAATTTGACACATGAGTCTTATTTCTAGCCAGCAAGGTGATGTAACAACAACTGAAAAAACCGATTCACTGAGGATTCATTAAGACCCTCATCATATGATTGTGGTTGTAAAAAATAATATGCCACTAACAAGCAATTTCATTGATCATGCCTGTAATACCACTGGGGTAACTAGGGTTGTTAAAGAATGCTAGAGTGTCTTTAGAAAAACAATTCCGTCATTATCCTCGACAGATATAACCATTGAAAATCAGCACAAATTTCAACCCTAACAGATTACAATGGGTATATGGATGACAGTGGTATTTCTACAGGTAGGCAAAGCCTTTAACCCTCTCCTCTTCTGACAACTATTAAGCCCATTTGGTATAACTATTTTTTGTTGCAATCATGTAACACTGCCCTTCACCATTCCCTCCACTACTGTAGTACTGTATCTTCCACATTCTTCAAACCAGAAAAATATTCTGGTAAAAGTACTGAGAAATGCCTTGTCACTTAGGTCACCAATTGCGCCTTGGTTATTGGTACACTCTCAGAGTTTGTGCACCAATATATGACAATAACTCTTTGTGAACTGTGCTGTCCATTCAGTCCTACATTTTGTCATAATAAAACAAATATATTCTACTCATGTGCCAATCGCTCATCAGCAAGAATTGAAACTTACAAACATGTTTTATGCGTTTTGTTGGGTGACAAATTATATGCAATGTAAAGTGTCACTAAATAGTACACAAGCATTTTGAAAACAGGAAATGAGATATGATAGTTAAGGCAATCACACAGATGGCAATTTTAGCTGGCCTAATGTGGCATAAGCATTTTGACAATAGGTAACAATATATATGATGGTTATAAAAGGAGAAATAAACCCAACAGTTAACCTTCGCTTATATGAACAACAAGTATGTCTACAAGAAACCTCAATCAACGTCCAAATATCTTGTTCCGTTCTCAAGATATCAATGTTTGAATGGTGGATTTTGAGCAACACAGAGGGTGTCATTTTTTGAGAAAACTACTCGAATTTAGCATATTATGATGTCACAAAGCCACTAAGAGTCAATAATCTTTTGTATTTATTTTATCATCCATATTTACATTGGTAATAACAATATTTTAATAATTTGGTCATTTATTTGCTAAATATCAATACACAAAACCCAGGGTCTAAATTATAAAGAAATACAATAGGTTATTGAATCCTAGTGGCTTATGTCATTATATGCTGACTTCCAAGTCATTGTGATGTCATTATAGACTTACTTCAAGTCATTTTTCTAAAACAAAATGGCAGCCTCCATATTGCTGAAAATGTACCTTTCAAACACAGGTATCTCAAGAATGGAACCATGTATTTGGATGCTGATTGCAGTGACTTGTGTATCTTTTGTTCTCTTTCAAGGTTACCTGTTGGGTCCTCCAATGTAATCCCAGATGGCAATTTTAGCTGGCATAAGTGACATGTTTCTGGTGAATGTTGACAGTACCTACTTCAAGTCACCAATCTTCTATTGATGAAATCACAGATCCTTTTGTGGTAACACAGGGAACTAAACAGCATAGACTACCTGGACCTCGAGGTCCCAAATTCTACTTAGCATTATTTTTTTATGTTCATACTTCTAAGAAGCACGTATCAAATACAAACAATATTTACAATAATAATTTGTATATAAGCAGTAATAATTTGTTATATTAGCAATAATAAATAAATTATTTTTATTTGATACTTTTTGATACTTTTATTTGATACAATTAATCAAACATATGCACAAAGACGCCACTTTTATGGTGATATTAAAGAAGCAATTTTATAAATCAACTATACTTCCTTTTTGATAAGGCTGAATTTATGTTTACTTTTATTTAACAGTATCCCCTTATTATAGAACTATATCCACAGTTCATTGAAAATAATATGTAACTCTTATGCCTAGCCTTGAACTGATAAAAGACATGGGACTCACCAGGGCAGGGTATGACGGGTAGCCTCGACACTTTGCCCAAACCAGGTCCAAAGGACTTAGGGGGATTTCCTCGTCGTCATCTTCCTCTGATCCACCACTTGCACTTCTTGTCTTTGCTGAAAATGACAATCAGCAAAGATATAATTTAGGCGCGTTTTTATTTTTTTTGGAAACAGAGAAATCTGAGACCCCCGGATGAGAGAGTGACCAAGATATTTGGGCCGAGAGGAACAAAATAGAGCAAAATGAGAATTGGGAAATGTCTTTATCAGTTCAAGGCATGCTTACAAATAATACAACACTCTCAGTAGTTACCCGTGCACTGAGACCACATCGGGTGAATGGGGGGCGGTGTCACCAGCTGTCAAGACCGGTGTCACCAGCTGTAATGGGCACACGCCATTCACCCCAACGAGCCTGCTGACAGTAGTCACCTTGGCAAATGCAGGTGTGGTCATCTGACTGTGACAGCTTACTGACATTAACGTGTGACTTGGTCAAGTCACTATTTTGGATGTCAAATACATTTTCTTGGTGATAAGATTAAACTATAAACTCAGTATATTTATTAACATTATACTCTATTTTAGAAGATGCACAATTTTAGGAATTTACCATGACACCTTCACACATGTACCATGTCACCTTCATCACCATGAGTGTTCAATACACTTAGACAGTGATAAAATCCAGTTGTGCACACAAATTATATTTAAAAAATGCAAAATGTTGTTTTTCGAATATGGTGTGCAATATTTTGTGAAAACTCTCCATTACAAATGACTGCCATGTAATGTATATCATATTGCCATGTGGCCTTTTATTAAGGTATCAATTTTGGATGTGAAATATACTTTTTTCTTTTTCATTGGTCTTTTAATCCCCATTTTAACAATAACATAATTATTAAACAACGCAATTGTACAACACATATGCCATCATCAAATTATAGTAAATAATAAAGCATGAATGCTTTCTTTAGTTTGCATGGGTCCAGTGAAACCACCGATTCAACAAAAGCAAAATATAAGGCAGACAACTCGCACTCCAAACATGTATCGGCTTTTCCAAATCACATATGACCAAGGTTTGTGAAAGTTTGGGTTCGACATTATACAGCATTTAGAATGCATGTTTTAGGATATATACAATAAATTAAGATAAAAGACGAAAATATAGCAGGAAACTCAATCTTAAATATATTGGGAAAGCACATGGTAGCTATTAATCAGAGCAGTATTTTAATTAGATTCGATTTCAGTTTGGTAATGTATAGTAATGAAAGCAAAGTCTAATAGCTACATAAAATTGTAATTCTTATCAATTTAAAAATTTGACAAAACAGATAACTGTAAATGGATAAGCAAATGCTGACAAGCCTAATTATTTAATGACATTGTGGATGAAGATACTTCACCTATTACTAGATACAGAGAGAGGGGCTAAATAACAACTGAAAGGTTGGACCAACTTCTATCTCATCTCAAATTTCATCAGAGTGAGTCAATGTGTCAATTCAACTTATAATTCAACTTATAAAATAATTCCAAATCATTCATTCTTGAAATGAAATTTCATGAACTACACCTATGGAAATGGGCAATGATTTTGAGACAATTCTTTGAATGAATGCTAAAAAAAAAATTGTAGGTATGCATTGAATGTGTGGCTAAGGAAACTAATTGGAATATTAATATAATCTACTTCAAACTTGACTGCAACTGAACTAATTTTTCAAAAGAAATTGCCCCAACCATGCAACAGTAGCCCATTTTGAACAAAGATGCATGTAAACATTTCTGATGGGTTGATAATATTCTTATAATTCAATATAAACAACACATGAAAACAGCAACTTCAGCAGGAGTTACAAGATGGGATGGATGTCACACTGCTTCCAAATGAAATTTTGGCAGGTACTTATTAAGTGATTGTAATTGCCAGGAATTAGATGGCATAGTTTTTGTGATGCTTCTCTTTGATATGCCACGATTCATGTTTGGAAGAGTGTGGTACTTGCATGTATTGCTTTACCAGGCTCATGAATTTTTCATTGCTTTCTCATTTCTTTTTTACTAATAATAACAAAGGCCAATGACACATGAAAGTGTCTTTTATCGTAACAAATGAATTAAAATATGCTTCATAGCCAAAACATTTTCTTTCAAACCAGGACACATTACAACAACATCAATTGGACGATTCAAACTAGACTAAGAAATGACGGTTTGTAAATACCAGAATCAAATTTAATAGTTGAGAGAATTTGATTCACCTTTTAATCAACAACATACACCTATACGAACAGATCCACATATACTTCCATATAGTTCCACAATAATTAAATGTTCATTTGATTTTTTTTTTTGGTATACCTTTTAATGATATTTATGCAATTCTATATTAAATTAAAATTCAAAAGAGCCGGCAGAAAAAATGAGACTTGAGAGTGACAATGATGGACATTTAGAAAGGTCTTTGGCTATTTGTTCATACCTCTCCTCTCTCTGTCTCTAAGTACGGGACCCGCTGCGCCACCCTTTGATCGTACATTAAACCTACTGTTGGTACTGGTGCTCTCTCCACAAGAGGTGTCCCCACTGCTGTCCTCTGTAAAATTCACTCCGTGGCGGTGCCTCCGACTTGGTCTGTCCTCCTCCCCTGAACTAGAGTCCGTAGGAACACCGCTGGTGTGACTACTAACGCTGCTTTCCGAGTCCGAGCTACTCCTTGGGGCGTTTTCTGTTCGATAGTGAGTAAAACTCTCTTTACTGGCAGTCGTCGTCTTGTTCTCGTATCCATTGGTCAACTCGCTCTCAGATTGATGCGACTTGGTTGGGCTTTTGGTCTTGTCCTGACTGTAACTCAAACTCCGTGCTCGCTTTCTCAAAGTGGCTCCCCCGTGTTCGGCTGTACTTACGGGCAAGGGTTTATCCGATTCCGTGTCACGTCCACCACTTTGTGGTGGCATATTGGCAGGAACATCTAGTGATGCTGCCCTCTTTGGTGGCCTACCGACCCTCCGTGGGGTCCCACCACCTCTGTTGGCAGCTTTTTTACTAAAGAGTACCGCAGTTCTTCTACCAACTCCACTAGGGGTGGATTTATCTGGACTTTGCTTGCTGGCAGACTCTGACTGTTTGTTTGGAGAGTTTATCTTCACTGGAGTTTTCTCCACTCTAGTTCCAGGACTTAGAGCGCTGGTCTCAGAGGCAATCCTGTTGGGCCTACCTCTGCCTCGTCCCCTTCCCCTACCTCTCCCAGGGGACCTGTAAGGGGAAGACCTTGGCTGCGCAGAACTGCTCCTACTTGTGATGGGTGCTGGAACAGGGGACAGTTGTGGCGGTGGAATTGAATCACTCTGGGAAGCTGTTTCGCTAACATCCTCACCTGAGAAGAAGATGCAAATTCAATTATGTTGTGATCATTTATGACCTTCATTGATTCAAACTTTTATTCTGCCAATGAAGTTGCTGACTCACAGGTATGTTTATGATATTTAAAGATCAATAGACATGTAAACTTGACTTTCTTTGATCAGAAACCTTATATTCAGTATGTGAAGGAAAATCAGATTTTAACCAGTCTGGCAAAACTCACAGATTCTTTAGATGAAGTTCTAATACTATCTATAACACTTGCCTTGGGGGGGGGGGGGGCAAAAATAAGGATGTGATTCCTGTTTTTAGATTTATAGTCAGCTAAAAACTTGGTGATATAGTATCTTCAAATAAAACATCCCGTGGCATGAAGCGACTCTGTAGCGATTTAATTAAAATGCACAGCAGTAATTAACATTCGTAATAAATTGTGTGATTGTTAGTTCAACTGTCAGACTGTAGCATTCAACTTACTAGATGAATCTTCACTGATACTGGAGTAGCCCACTAGGTCACCTTTTAAGCCACCATCCGTCTGTAGAGACTTTTGTTGGGCGAGTTGTCGCCGTATGGCGTTGATCTCTTTCTTCAGCTGCTTGGCACGCTTGGTCCGAGTTGCATTGTGTTTGATGCCTATCGTCATGTCCAACTTCTCCAGAAGTTCCTTCAGCTGTTCCTCAAGAGTCATGTTGGTACGATTTTGAGGTTGCAAGACTTTGTCAACTGGAGGCATGAAAACAAGAACTTACAAAATCAGATCAGTCACAATATGTTTAGGATTGCTTTTTAAGATTAGTAATATAAACTTCTTAAGATTAGTAATATTTCATGATGCATGCAAATTGCATTCACCAGAAATATTAATAATACTTATAAAAGTAAATTTTGTCTCCATATTTTATTCCATGGGCAGCTGACGAACAAATTGGAATGTTATCATGTTTGGCAAATGTAAATTATCGCTTGAGGAGTAAGACTTTTGAAAATTGTTGTCACGATTCCTCACATTCTTTCAATTGTTTATGCAACAATTGGTCCTTTTGCAGTTCGCCGCAAAGCTATCTACTCTTGTGCATTTTCAACAATGGGATACATGGACTAGTTTAGTTGTCCAATTTTGTGAAGCAGTGTTCGACCATGTCACCTATTCTTCTGTAAGCCTCCTAAGCTATTGTGACACCGTTGTGTATTTCCTAAACTGTGCAGCACTTTTGCCACCTTTTATAGCATTATGCTTATTCAAAATATTCACCCAGTTATTTCGAACAAAACATTTAACAGAACGTTTTCTAAATGGGTGTAGAAGTTATATTTAAGTTAGTTAATTACTTACTTTCCTCCAAAGAAACTTCTTTTTCAGAAACATTGGGAGCAACAGGAAGGTGCTGTCCTGTCTTGTAGTCGTAGCCAGCCCGTTCTGCAAGACGACAACCTTGTCTTATAATGGCACCTCCCTGAAATGTATATATTTTGAATTAACTGTTTGCAGCCAGGTATCAAAATCAGACCCATGAACCTGGAAGCATATACCTAAATATGTGCATATAAATTTCTGCTCTATTTAACCATAGTGTAGTTTTCAGGCTAGTAGAATTTCACAGTATAAAAGGCTTTATAGGCTAGATCTTTAAAGTGTTATAAAATTATGCACTAGGTATTCATAGGATTTCTGTGATAAAATCAAAAGCCAAAAGAAATATCAGAAGTTTTACACTCAGCGACACTAAAGCCCATCTATAAGCATTTCCATCCCCATTGTTCTTTTTATTTGATCCCCATTGTTCTTTTTATTCGTTTACAATTTGTATCCAACATAAGTTTATTATTTTATTACCAGATAACAATATGTATGTGTGCAGGGGCTGTAGCTAGAAACTGTTTACATACAGTATTCTCAGAAGGGTCTATGGCACTCAAATGTTGACAGGGAATTCATGGCTATGAAATTGAAATGATGGTACTTGTGGATCAAACTTGATATGGACCGAAACATTAGAGGGAATAAACAGAATAATAAATTATTCAGCGTAAATTTAGGCAACCTTTTGAGAATTTTCTCTGTTATGAGAATTATTTGTTGACCAAAGAGGCACTATTTGCCATGAGTGACCGGTGGCAACATCGAGTACTGGTTACCATAGCCTATGTGTGCTTGTGTGCTTGTAACAATGAGCCATTATATACCTTTGCTTCTATGAATCATTCTCTTAAATCCACAAGGGAGCAAACACATTGGTTAATTATTCTCAATGATTTTAGTTTCACTTTGGATATTTAAGCTCATGAAATTGTTCTCATCTGTAACTTGTACTGTCAATTCACTTATCACAGTGCTATTATTCTGGTATTGAGGGTTAATAATGCTGTAAACTACATTGTGTGCAGTGTTGTAGCTTCTCCTGTCAGCACCAGTCAGACATAACCAGCACTACTTGTCGACCAGCACTCAAAGTAGATGAGCATCCTGCCGAACGGCACAAATACAAGAATATTAAAAACTTGTGAAAAGGCAAAAGGACCCTGTAAAGCACATTAAGATACATAACAGCTAGAATGTGCAAAACTGTATTTACATTGTTTTACTGTTACAGACTATGTTATCAATACAAGTGATATGTAATTTATGCCCAAGTTGGAGCACACCACGGTTCGTCCACTGGGTTTGATTTGGCGGTCACTAAGTTTGCTCCAGCTAAAACACTGATTGTGTGTGGTTTATATCACTTTGTTTTGATATTTTAAAAGTTACAAGCTTTAAAAAGAAAACCAAATTTAAATTGTTATGATTAAAAAACATTTAACTCCTTTCTGTCAAGATTATATTTCCATACTGTGAGAAAGCTACATAAAATAATGATATGAGTGACATACATACAACTATGAGTTTCATCCACATTTTCCCCTATAGAGTGTTTTTTAGCAATTGACCTGTGTGGACCTCTAATGAACCTCAAATGACTTCCTATGAAATCAATAGGGTTCATCTTCTCAATTTAGGTAATCTACATACGAACTAGGCATTTCATCAAGGTTTCCCTATAGAGTCAGCCAATTACAAGATTTTCGGAAATTGACCTCAAATGACTTTTGACCTCTCAAACAAATACTAGTTTTCAATATTGGTGACCTACATACCAGCTATAACTTTCAAAATCCACATTTCTCCTATTGAGATAATGTGGTTACAAGGTTTTTCAATGTTTACCCCTATTGACCACATATGACCTTTGACCACATTCAAAATATATAGGGTTCATCTACTTAATATGGGTAACCTATGTGCTAAGAAAGATATTAATCCAACTTGGGCCTGCTGAGATAATGTGGTTACAAGGTTTTCAGAGTTTGACCCATATTGACCTCATGTAACCTTTGACCTCTTACAAAATCAATAGGGATCATCTACTCAATATGGGTAACATATGTACCAAGTAAGATATTAATCCAA
>JAODFY010226860.1:0-10424 GCA_027580055.1 Paracaudina chilensis | reverse complement strand
GAGGTAACCCTGCTTTTCGCTCGATAAACCGAGTTTATCGCGAAAAACACGGTTATCCAGTCGATAAACTGAGTTTAACGGCGATAAACTCGGTTTATCGAATTATTGCACATATGGCTTGCCATACTATGTGCAGTGGTACGATCCAAAACTATGACGTCACACACATGGATGTCAAATTCATAGTGGAAGTGGTTCTTGTGTTGTGTGTATATGCAAATATACTGGTACAACATTATACACACCTCAAGTCAACAGTAACATCTACAGTACGAATAATGATCTAGGCTAGGCCTAAAGGTCCGATTTTTACTCCAATTATCAGTGGCTGGTATAGACTATATTGGTGCTCGAACAAAGGCAACCATCGTTTCCCGAAGTTATATATCAGGCTTAAAGTGTGAAATAGTGAAAGGATTGGTGTTGTCATCGTCAAATTTATCAACTAAGACCTAACGTTAGGCCTAACTCAAACTGTTAAAATTAGGCTGGGCTAGCCTATTGTATATCACTGTAGGCTAGATGCCAAAACGTTAAAACGTATAGACCAATAATAAAGGTTACAATAAAGCATAGCCTAAGCCAGGCTGTAGCCATAACATTAACATCACACAGTTTAAGCTTGAAACCAGTGAAAAGTTGTAAGAAAACATGAACTGCTCGACAGGGACAAGAAAAGAAGAGGACATATTGGCTGAGTTTTCACCACCAATTTTCCTTGATGATAGGAAAGAAAAAATGTTTGAATTCGCTAGATTACAACATTCCCTTAGTAAAAAAATTGTTGTGATTACGGTAAGTTATGCTTTAAGTTTAATATTACTAAGTAGCCTGGGGTAGAGTGAACAGTTAGTAATCGACCCCCTACCAGTATTCAACCCCTTGGTAGTAATTAAACACTTTAAGCTAGGCCTATAAGGAGAAATATTTCAACAGGTGTCTTCTCATAAAAACATGATATTTGAATACTGGGGTTGAATACTGGTACACAAAAATGAATAGCATGGTGGTACCATGAGTCAGTCACTTTAACATGATGCCTAACTTGAATATACACTGAACATTCTTTACGTACTGACTCCACTTAATGTACTGACCGACTCGTGTACACTCACGATTCTTCATTTCTTCATGGGCATAGGGGGTTGAATACTACTCCAGAGAATGCAAGTTTTTAAAGTGAGCCCCTTCAAAAATAAAATGTAGAATAACCATTTTGTGTGTTAATATGTTGCCTAACAATGCCTATAAAAATGACCAAGAGAGGTGCATGATAACAGATCAT
This sequence comes from Paracaudina chilensis, assembly GCA_027580055.1. Classification (NCBI taxonomy): domain Eukaryota; kingdom Metazoa; phylum Echinodermata; class Holothuroidea; order Molpadida; family Caudinidae; genus Paracaudina; species Paracaudina chilensis. Next base: position 9,139 of record JAODFY010226860.1, on the reverse strand, counting down.
TTCACTTTACCCAGTGTTCACTCTACCCTAGGCCTATTAGGTGGTACCTGTACCAAAAGTCATACACCTTAATATGTTGGATATCTGTAACATACAATGCATATTCTGTACCGGTGGTCCGGTGCCATTTACTGTGCAGTGTAAAAACATAAGAGCATGCTCAGCAGTCGCCATGCAGAATACATAAAGTTACAATATACATGTAGGTTGTGTGAAAACACCCAGTTTGTGATATAGCACTGGTAATATTATTCAGTTGTATAATATTATGGTTATATACCAAGTAATGCACAATAGTGTATATTACTCACTGAACTTTATAATATTATGGTTATATAAGTTATGCACAATAGTGTATATATTACTCATTGAACTTTGACTTGTTTGTTACCATCCCATCTCCGACTCTAATATTGGCTGGGAATTTCAAAGAGCATACACTCTTCCTTGTTGTTATTATCAGGTTAAGCATTCCAAAGTTCATTAATGATAAATAGAATTTGCTTCACTGATTGTTGAGGTTGGTTTCCCGGCCAGAAAATGCCTGGGTCAGCTGCATGGAAAAGATCTTCTATGCCATCTATCTGAACAAACAAATAATATTGTGGAGAAGTATAAATGGGATAAATTAAAAATGCACTTTGTACAGTATAAATGCCACCTTCAGTGTAAAAGTTATCCCAATTTGCCCTTCTGCATTTTCACAGGCATACAGTACCTGTTTGTTGGGCATTCTTGCATGTTCACTGCTGGATCGGGCTGGCTGTACCAGTAATTTATATTGCATTAGTTGTACACCTGTTACAATATGGATTTGTTTCACTTTATATTGCCAATAATGCCTGTGTGCAATCTTGTAATATCTCACAAATCTCTACAGAGCATCATGTACTGTGTTCACAAAGTGTGTGCTTTATATATGGTTGGAATTTGCTGTGTACAGTACACACACTGTTCAAGAATACAGTACATAAAACTAGCCCACTATTTTTGGGGGTTGGCTTGTATTAATATTGGCCATGGTTTGACTGGATGCTAAGCCTTGACCTATACACATACTGTAGGTAAGTTATGAATGTAACCATTTAAACATGTACCTGTTCATGTCCACATTATCAATATGATAAGAAGTGATATTGTTGAAACATTGAAACTATTTCTCTTTCTTTACTCTCTCTGTCCTCTATAGTCTGGAGGCACCGCGGTTCCACTAGAGCATAAGACGGTCCGTTTCATTGATAACTTCAGCACTGGGACCAGAGGATCAGCAGCTGCTGAGTATCCTTTTGCATTACAAATTTTAAAATCAGTTTCATCGTTGAGACCACAATGTATGTGTGTGTGTATGTATGTGTGTGTGTGTATTTACTTTTAGATGCTCCAACAAACTTGATTGCCTTTAGGCCTTACTATAGGTCTATAATCTACTGTAAACTTTTAACCCCACTCTTACTGCAATAGCGCCCTCACTCTGCCATTCCCAGCATTTTTCAGCTTTCAAGAACTTCCAGGAATCGTTCCAGGTGGTCTGTACACCAAGATTCCCAAGAAACAAGGGCTCCTTCAAACTCTCCTGAATGCACATGTAAATGACTATGTTAGTACTGCATTGAATGCTAGAAATCTGCTACAATGTTACATATGGGGCTTCTGCCAGTCGCATATTCATGGGGAACGCTGTTAAATAAACTTTGGGGCGAGACTTGCCCATCTTTAAGGTTTTCAAGAGATTTTATAATTTGATAGTAATTTCACTCCAGCCCCTTGTGTAGCTTTACATAGCTTGGCCTGCTAGCCTATCATATTATTGTATAGTGTAGTATTCCCCATATGTAACTACACTCTTTTCAGTATCCTTTGTGGTGTGAGGTTTCCCTTGTTTTCGTAGCCTTAGTTTTGACTATGGAGACCAGAGGGCGCTTTCTGGACTTGATGTATGTGATGAGAAGAGATCTTCCACAAATAGGCCAGGGTGCATTCCACGTGCTGCATGCAACAAAGTTATACTAGTACCTAATCTATATATGCCAATATTCATATTCTCATTAGGCCTACTTTTCAATCTTTAATTGTTTTCTTTGTTTTGTTTTTTCATGGGAGCATTTTGGTGACAAATTTCTCTATATACCAACATTACTAGACTTTAGGTAACACCATACCACTGCAAAAGTAAACTATGACAAAAGAACTTCAGAAAATTGTGTGTGGAATGCACTCTGGCTGATTGGGCCTCAATCTTATCCTGAAATCATAAGATAAGTGTTGTGCATGTGTGCATATGTATGTTTGCATTATGTGTTTGTATGCTTGTGTGTATGTATGAGCTTAATACTAACACTGGTGTGTTGAATAGTTTGCTGTGTTTGAATAGTTGACTGTGTTTTAATGTAAATTTCTTTAAATGTCAATAGTTTTGCTCCTGTAAACTTGATCTGCTTCATATTTGATACCAAAAAGCCATAAAGGTATAGCAAAAAGCAATCTCATTAACTTGGTTTATGATTTGGGCAGAATAGAGAAAAAATGTCTCTGGTGATACCTGTAGTTTGTTCATAACATATCTCAATGTAGACATGTCAGCTTGTATTTTTGATATATTGTCCACTAACTGTTCTCCACAAAGGGTTTTTCTGGGGTTCCAGACCCTGCCCCCAGAACATTGGCATTTCCTGTAGACATTTAATAATAAGCTTTTTCTTATGGGATAGATACAAAAATTGTAGATCATAGATCTATACAGTACTATGTAGTATGCCATACATTTTTACACCAAAGTCTAAAAGTTCTATAAAAAAAATTAAGGCTTAGACAGAAATTTATTTATATTATATTTTTTATCTGTTAAATTATTGTCAAAATGCCTTCTTTGCAGAGCTTCCTTAATTCCTAAATTCCCAGATATTTCTTACAGGCTGGATATGCAGTGATATTTATACACAGGAGGAAAACATTGTTGCCTTTTCGGAGGCACCTCGATAAAAACAGTACAAAAGGTCTCACCCTCCTAGATATGTTTCATTTACAACCAAGCGAAACTGGAACCAAAGATATATTAGGTATTGTTTTATTCCTTGTCCAAGTTAAAAGGAATCTCAGTAATCACAGTGGCATGCATGTGTGTGACACCTTCGAGGTGGCATGCATGTGTGTGACACCCACCTTCAAGATGGCATGCGTGTGTGTGACACCCACCTTCAAGATGGCATGCGTGTGTGTGACACCTCGGTCGTAATTGGGCTAATTCAATAGGTGAAACCAGGATAAAATTCATCATTGGTTTGTAGGTCAGAACTATTGAGTCATTTGAGGTTAACATGTCTGAAACACTGAAAACTTTGAAATCAGGTTAACCAAATGGGGAAAACTTCTTGAATGAATCTTATCATATTTGGCATGGAGGTTGTCCATAATAAGTGGATGAACCATATTGATTTTGTTTAAAACATTTTAATTAAGCAGGATAAATTAATGGTGGAAACTTGGATGATTGAAAAGTTGGTCATACACTGTACAGAGGTAATGAAAAGGTTTGATGAGATCATGAGATGTCATTTGTGGTCAACATGGGTCAAGTGCTGAAGTCTTGTAATCAGGCTTATATGGGAGACCTTTATGAATGTTGTACTTTGTATGTAATTTGTACATAGTGTTGAATTAATCAAAGGTCATTTGAGGTCAGCATTTGGAAATCATAGGCTGAAAATCCTGCAAACAAACTTGGTATATATATACCTGTAAGTGTTTTACATAAAGTATGTGAAACCTCAAATGGTCAATGGTCAAACCCAAAATAAAGGTAACCATTATTACTTTCCTGGTTGATTGATAAAGTTTTTTAGGTTTTAAACACGCATGGCATTGCATTTAATTGGTCTATTGGCCATTGCTATACTATGATGTAAAAATGCTCAGAAAGAAAATGAATGATGCCATGAAAAACCCATTCTTTGGCAAACCTTATCAACAAGTTTCCCTCGATCTCAATGCCAGAAGTAGGTATTAGTATTATTTATTTCATATTGTGTCTGTTCTAGTCGACCAAAACCAAGTTCTTCAGCTGGTGTCCGTCCTTGAGGCTTACCACTCCGTCAAGGAGAAGCAGATGTTACTATGTATAGAGTTCGTGACATTATGTGATTACCTTCATTACCTGAAAGTGGCATCCGAGGCCATCCACCAGTTTGGCCCAGCAGGGATGATATTCCTGGCAGCAGCAGTGGCTGACTTTTACGTTCCGGGCTATGCTTTGGTAGGTATTCAAATAGTGGAAAGGATCCCAATGTTTGATTCTGATAAAATGTTGAACACAGGCACAGAAATAATTCCATAAAAATCAACTTATTCTGAATTATGCCCCTCGATGCTACCCACATTGCATATTGGCATGTAGTTAACTTTACACAGTCTACACAGATAAAATGTTGTAGCTGGGAACATTTAAAATACCATGTGTCCTATGTTCTGGAAAACATGCAAAAACCAGGCCTCAACAATTACGCTCACCAACTAGCCATTGGTGAGTAAAATTTTGTTGTCCCTTTTTATTCTGAGCCGACATATACGTTTATATTATCTTATATCAAATTTAATAGTGTAATTTTTGTGACATTGTTTTATAAGACAAAAATTTGCCCCTAAAAATGGTTTTTTTATTTTGGCAAGTACATTTTGGGTTATACTCGCCAAATGGAGGGTGTTCTTTTTATACTTGTCAATGCCTGGTAAAAACACTGTATTTGTCACCTAAGATTCCTGGAATATAATTACATAAAATCACTGTTCTATGCTCCCTAATTATTGATTTCCAACTCAGTTTGAAGCTAGAAAACATTTTATTTGTTTATTTTTTAAGCCTGAACACAAAATCCAATCTGCTAATGGACCACCTGTGATTCAACTCCGTCAAGTCCCGAAAATGTTGGGAAATCTGGCCCAGCAGTGGGCCCGAGCAGCATTTGTTGTCTCGTTCAAGCTGGAAACAGATCAATCTTTACTGGTCAGAAAAGCCAGAGAAGCCTTGGACAAATACAAGCACCAGGTTAGGCCATAAATGATTAGTTTTGGGGACAATTTGAAACACCTTGACTAAGATTTACTTAATATGAAAGAAATGCTATGTTTTTATGTATGAAAATTTCCTCTTTTTTCTAATCAGAGAAAGTTTTATAAAACTAAAATGTTTTATATAGTTCCATAAAGGTTTATATATCAAATTGTTTGTTTATAAATGTTGTGGGGAAAAAGCACAATTAAAAATATGACTTTGTGCTAGGTCTGTGACCGTGTAGCGATTAATCGCTAAACTTTTTCATGTGAAATAAACATTTAGAAAAAAGCTACTTGATTTTTACCCATCTTAACACCACATTTTCTATCAATCCTACCTTCCATTAGTTTTAAAGACAGGAATTTTTCCATTTCGTAAATGCCAAATTCTGTTTTGTGATCGATTTCCTAAAGTTGCATAGTTTTCCATTGTGGAAATGTAAAATTCCATTTTGTAAAGTTAGGATTCTGTATCTTAATCTGTGTTGTAAGGCATTATATTTTACTGCACTGCACATATTGAAGAATAAAACATGTTGAAACATGTCTTATAGGTCCTACAATAAATAATTCTCATTAAATCATGAAAAACGGCCCATAACGACACTATTTGGCGCAGCATACAAAATATGGCCACAGCATGTATATTGTTAATGATAAACAGTATAAATTCTACCTACTATAATGATAACAGCTTATCATTCTAGCAAGAAGGATTGATATCGTTTATTACACACTCATTTGCATATGTGCAGCAATGCATTTTCGTTGGCCTGCAATGTCAGTTAGCTGTTGCTTATATAACTCTGTTCTTATTGTGTTGTGCCTTAATACTGGCTCGTACTGTGAGCTAGCCTATGTTTTAGCCAAACACTACTGTTGTGAAGACCATGCATTTGCCTGCCAGTAATATGTATGCACATGGTCCTAGCTAGAAAAAGGTTTGTTGCATTAAAACTTCAGCCTATTATTGGATAAGTCAGTCAGCAAATTGTATATTATCCATATAAGTCTGATCAAATGCAGGTACACTATACATTCATGACATTACCTGAGCTATATGCATGTGAAACATCACTACTTAAATCCTGTTCAAAATTCTCCCCCCATCGCACATTAAATTTAACAAAAACAAGTGGTGTACTTTGCTGCCAGTATTCCTGTATCTGATTCATCTTCCCTGAAGGTTGTGATTGCGAATCTACTAGAGAGTCGAAGAACCAGACTAGAGGTAATCACAGGCCAAGACCATCGCACTCTGGAGCTAGGAGAAGAGGAGCTGGAAAGGGGGCAAGAACTGGAGGAAAAGCTGATCGCGGATCTCATCCAAAGACATAATCAGTTCGCTGGTGAAAAACTGGACTGAGTGAAAAACTGGACTGGCTGTTTCATGCGATGTTTTGAAAAAAGCTCAGGTAAAAACGTAGCATGTTCATATCACGTTCATGGACTTGAAGAATGAGATGTTATCATGTAACCTCACTGGGAGTTAAAAGAACCAAGTCTGCTCTGGTAACACACTCTGTGTATAACATGTCTTTCAGAACTCTTTGGTGATAGCTTCTGGTATTATTCAGACTTCACATATTTGTCGACAGACGTAAAGAACATTATAAGTTACCACCAAATAATACCATACATACCAAAAGGTTCATAACAGACAATAACCTAGTTCAGTCTTATCAATTATCTGTTGAATAAAAACAGAAATTTTGCAATATTAAGTTATAATTTTTTTAAAGATGTCTTGCTGCCCTTCCTTGCATTAATCCAGTACTGCCGTGTTTATGAAAGGTTTTATTATATTGGCTACTGCTAATGTGTACTTTTAATGCATGCTATCTTCCACTTTAATTTGTCCTTGAAAAACAATTATCTTTTGAAGAAATCAGGCTTCATAAGTTCTGTGAATGTGCCTATCACAAACTGACCAACTTTCCTGGTACAAAAAGATAGATAATGGAGCTGGGTGCAATAATTGTCCAAAATCTTAACTAATCATCTATAACATTCTTTAAAACAACACATTTTACCAGCTTACACCATCAACATACCTCCTAGCTGTATATATACCACAATGGAGCCAATACACAACAGTGTTGATATGCGAGGGGAATTTTTGAATAATTAAGTACCCTCAGATGCAATCTGGTGCAACATTCAGCATCATTTGAAGTCACATTTCTTGTACAAGATTTGTCATTTTTGGGTTGGCATGTTTAGTCTGTCCGATATTTTAATTAATTAAAATTATTGTACAAACATTCGAAATTGGAGATGAAGTGAGAAATTTAGCTATTTTGTTGTTCGTTTTTTATTGCTGATTTTATAGTCATACAGATAATTGTCAGAGTGTGAGCACACTGTATCTGTATCTATTTGTTATTTCGTCATACACTTATCAATGATCGGAGCTGACCAATATAGCAGATTTCCAGCAAGTAGCAAGATTTTATCCTTTTTAATCTGAGGTAATTGTTCATATTTATGAAACTTCCAGTTTTATGTTTAAATTTAAAGTAAAATACTTGTTGTGGAGCATAGCATTTTTTCTTCCATAGGCTCATAAATCAGGTAAAATGTCCAATGTTTTGAAAGTTTGTCCTAAGGGTGTGACAACCTCATGGGCCATTTACCCATCCATGAGCTACCACTGGCAGTGACTGCATCCTTCAAACCACAAAAAAGCTCTCTCAGTGAATTTAAAGGAATATTCTAGTGAAAATAGCCTGTCGGATCAATTCATAGTACCATTCTTAAAACATCAATTGTATCCTGGCATATTGTCTACCATGCATGCGCAAATCTTTAACCCCACTCTTACTGCAATTGCGCACCCGTCTGCCATCTTAGAATTTACCACAAAACAAAGTCTGTGGCAAGACTAGTCTTAGCCATAGGTGAGCTTAGTTACTTAGAGGGGAGGTATGGACTTGGGCTAGAATGGCTGACTTCCAGGTCAATGTAACAAGAGAGTCAGCTCTTGAACGAGTGCCCTCGACGGGACCCCTTGTTATAGCATCCGATGGTTCTCTGCCTGAGGCATTCGAAAAGTAGGCTTATATGATTGGTTTGTACACCCTCTAGGCATGTAGCCGGTAAGTGTAGCTAGGATGGTGTGGAGAGTCCAAGCTGCTGCTTGAAACACTGACCCCTGCAAAGAGTGCTGTGGGAGCTGCTAGGCCCTAGGCTCTTTGTTGTGGAATGGGGCAAACACTTGTACCAGCCATTTAGAGTGTCTCTAGAGGCTGCTGTGAAAGGTTCTCTAGGCAGTATGAAGAGGCAGATTTTCTCACAAATTCTAACTATTTTCTCACTGGACACAAATTTGTCCTCTGGTATTGAAGATGCATGACAGTGCACAAAATCTAAAAATATGACATGTTGAATCAATGAGCCCTGTTGGTTTTGCAGGTAGGGTGCCCTGATATCAAGTAGGGGTTAAATATCAATATCTTAAATGTCAATATCTTCAAATCTGATCAGATTCATATGGTCATGTCACTGGAGTTAGGTAGTCTAACAATACCCACCAGGTTTAACAGGCCCACCAGTTATCCAAAGGTTAAGGTTATATCCATCAGAAAATGTCCAAGATTTTCATCCATATATCCCTTTAGGGATATATCCACATTTTAGGGTCACATCCTCCAGAAAATGTATGATAATTGGCTGACAGGCCCAGTCAACTCATTAATATTCATGAGCTGAATGCAAAAGAACAATACAGCACCAAAATAAATAAATTGATCAAAGGCTAACAATTAAATGTACACTTATTGCAGAATGCACCTTTGGTGTGTTTAAAAGCTATTCTGATCTCAGAGGTCCATGATGTAAATTTGACAGTATCCTATCAATATTCTTGGTGTACCCAGGTCTAAGTTGCTGAAAACAGCCAGTCATATCAATGTCACATTTGATGAGTCACTGGTAATAAATGAATGAAGATGTCAGCAAAAAAACATGAATAGTTCTTTCATTTTTATTTCTTTCAACATTAAAACAAAAAAGCTTTTTTTAAAACTTTGTAGGCCTACATATATATTACTCTGAAGTTATTTACAACTGTACATTTTCTTTGGTTTTGGTA
>JAODFY010226749.1:0-10425 GCA_027580055.1 Paracaudina chilensis | reverse complement strand
TGTTATAATTTTATGTGAAATCGTTCAACATATTTGTTTTAACAAAATGCATACTTTTATTGCAATGGTATAATTGGCCCATGCATTGATTTGACTGATTGTATAATTTTTTTTTTTTGGGGGGGGGGGGGTTGGGAGGCCCCAACTGTTAATAACACATGAGCATTTTAAAAACAGCCAAGGAGATTATATATATGTATATAGATATATATATATCTATACATGATAAATGTGTGGGCTAGAAGAATTTTAAGTGCAGTTTTCTGAAAACTTGTCGTGAATAACTCACTCTGATCATAGTACTGTACCTTTAAAGAGTAAAATTAATGAATAATTTGATAATTCATTCTTTGGATTGTACACAGGTATTGTAGAGAAAAGATTATAAACAATAGAGAAATATATTCTATTATCACAAAACCAGAAATAAAATACTGTGCCAGGTTCTTCAGCCAAATTAACTCTTGAAATAATTATGTTATTTCTCTATAGTTTTGAAATATAAACTAAATGAAATTATAATATTATTATTTAGCTAAAAGCATTAGTTTATATTTAAGCTTATATTAATATTATGTTACACTCTATATTCAGTGATGCATTATTATCAACTATTAGATGAAAAAAATTATATTTCAGTTTAATGGTACAGTATATTAGCATTAACTGAGAATCTACATTTTCTGAAGCAGAATCACATTTGCAATATTACCGTGCCAAGCAAGTTTTATTGAATGATTGTAGTTGATGTGTGTAGTATAAACTTCAAAATGGTAGACTTCTGGAATGAATAACACAACCATGCTCATGAAAATTGTGGTCAAAGCCCCATACATAACAACAAATGATTTGAAGAGTCTAGCATTTTTGCTGAGACTTACACTTGTATCTGCTTTAAATATTCATCTTGATAATCTGGCTTGTAAATCGTAATTGATCATATTTTTGTCAATAATAACTGTCTCATTATTTGACAATAATCTTTGAAAATTGTTGCTGCTACAAAGAGTGTTTTAAATGCCCCATTAAAAAAATCTCATTATGTATTTTACTTTTTTATGCTGCAAAAATGGTTGAAATCTGGTCATTTATTGCGACATGTGACGCTGTTACAGTTGGTAGCACACCCAGGCTAGCGGGTGTAAATGTCACCCGAGGAAGTGAACGGTGACAGATATCTTCACAAATCTGGTTTCTCCTCATCTGACGATATTAAGGATGTTTTTGCTTTCTTCTACCATCTAATTCATTAGAGGCATCCACGTCTTCTCTGACGATACGTCACATTTTTTTTTATTTCGATTCGTTCCTTGTGAAGGGGTTTTATCTATTGGAGCTGTATGAGAATCTGTGTTTCCAATCTCTCGGGTGGCTCGTCATTGCTAGACCTGCACTCAAGACAAAATGTCGGAGGTCCCAGGCCTGTTACAGAAATCGGAATAATTTGTAGTGATAATTCACAGCAAGGGCAATCTCCACGGGTTTGCTACCTCTGCTCAGAGATTCCTGAGGACTTTGTAGAGGATAATTTTTCTGGAATTTCGACAACAAGTTAAGGCAATCTTCCCACACCGTATTTCTGAAGGATTTCTTCAAGCAGTCATTTGATCTACTCATTTGCCAAAATTTTGTCATCAACAAATTGAGAGGGAGGTTCTTTCAGCAATAGATACCATTTCTGCATATCTAATACATGCTTGATCTGTTTAAACCTGACTACAGGTTGGTTATTGGCAGGAAAGCTTAGTGGTTACCACAAATAATTATCAACAACCTACACTAAAGTTACATCAATTTATACAAAGAGCTGTCTGCATGTGTTCAAAACAAAAGGCACAATTTCATCAGCAAACTACAAATGAAAAACTTTTCTGCAAGCCGATTCATATTGAAGACAGCTTAGAGCAGTCGTTGTTGTAATTTTTATTTCCAGACCTTATTGGAGATAGACACAATTGTTTTTTTTGTTTTTTTTTATAAAGATTTGATTGTTAAACCTGTTAACTAAAATCGATTACAACTGTTTTCCTGTAGGCCTATATTTGCATCAAATTTAATTTGCTCTAAAACATCTACTTTGGTGAAGACAGAATTGAACCAATAATTAAGCATACTCATCCCTCCATTTATTCTCTTTGAAGATCTTTGAAAATCAAATTTGTTAAATCTGTTTGATGCCAAAAGTTCAAACTTTTAAGGAAATGGTTGATTGGAGGATATTAGACTGACATGACCCTGTGAAGAATTATTTTGGTGCTTTTACCTCCGGAAAGATCATCATTGACAGTTCAAACATCATTTTGGGGGGACAAACATTAGACAGCTTTCACAAAATGTTTTGAAAAGAGTACTTGTTCTGAATTGAAAAACCTCATTCAGGAGCAGAGTCAGGAGGCAATGAAAATCTCCATTTATTCTCATTGCATGCACATAGATCTTTGAAAGCCAAATTTGTTAAATCTGTTTGACACTGAAAGGAAATTGTTGATTGGAGGATATTGGACTCGCACGATCCTGTGATTTGGTGCATTTAACGTTTGAAAAAAATACTTCTGGGATTGAAATCCTCATTGAAGAGCAGAGACAGGCAAGAAAATCCAGACTCCAAACAGTGGAAATTGAAGGACATCAATTTACATTAGAGGCAATTAATTCTATGGAAGTTGTTTTTGAAATGGCTTCGCATCCACAATTGCCAACTGCAGTGCTTCCTTGCCTAGTCTTGAAGGTGATTCCAAGTGTTGGATATTGTCAGACATTTGTTGTTTTCTTTTTGGTTCCTTGCCTTAGCAAAAGGAACCTATGCATTCAGGTTGGCGTGTGTGTGTGTTTGTGTGTGTCCGTGATGCTTGTACTTGGGTACGCTCAATAATAACTCAATAAGGGAAAGTTGGATTGAGGCCATACTTGGACTATAGATCTGCCATATGGAGAAGGTGTGACCTATCCTTCTTTGGTGCTCATATCTTGAATATTAATGAGGTTATGTGATCAAACATAAAAATTTTAAAGTTGCAATAATTCAGTAACCGTAAGTCAGATTTGTTTCAATGTTGGTGTGGACGTCCGTGCAATTTTATGAATTTTGATGAAGGGGGGGGGGGCTCATTTTAGCCCTAAACAGTAATATTATGGCATTATGGGCTACCGTACACTCCCTATGGAAACTCCCTATTGCTTCAGTGTGTGGAATAGTGTAAGGTAATTGTCCTTTTTAACCCTACACTGTGGGTATATGAGCTTTGGTCACTGAAAATTTTTTGAAGCGCAAAGCATGGTATAGTTGACAGTAGGGGCCTTTGAGTATGTAATTATTGCATTTGCATTACTCAGTGTGTGCTATAGCATTATTCAGTATATATGTGGTATAGTAGGTGAATTCAGTGTGTTGTAGCATATGGAATCCAATGTGCATACATGTATACATTTTGCATTACTAAATGGTTATATGGTATTTAATGTTATGCATATGGTACTTAATGTAAATACATGTATATACATGTATCAATGTTAACTATGTACCAAAATACTAAACATTGTTGGATGTACACGAAACTTGGTACATATAAGCTATGGTTACCTGTTGGGTTTATTTCTCCTTTAAATATTGTTATATACAATTACACAGATTTTAGGATGTTTTGCATATTAACCTGTGAGAGCACTCATTTGCTTTCTGGATACCTGCACTTATTCTATATTATTACTTTATTACATTGTACTCGTACAGCGTACGCGTAATATTTATATATATATATATATATATATGTAATGTATTTATATATACCGACTCTGTAACTCATTGTAATGTTGTATTCTTGATTTAAAGGTGGGGTTGCAAGTAGCGAATTCACATGAGTTTCTGGTGACACCGAGACTTTTTGGTAGGTTTTGCTACTTGCAACCCCACCTTTACATGACATGTTGGTGTCAATGGTGTGTCTACAGATTGCAGTTTGAATCTATGAAGATTTATCAGTGTCATCAGATAGTGTTTTCAAATGTGTTTTCAGATGTGTTTTCAAAGCGGATCGTAATTTAATTGTGTGTGCTAATAATTATTGCATGACTGCCTAGCCTAGAGTTCCCAAGTCAAGCCAAGTGGAATGGATCTTGCTGTCCTACTGGTTGGTGCTCAGCTTTAACTGAGTAGGTTTTTTCATTCGTGATCATTCATGGTCCTATTAGTCCATTAGAACAAATGTTCTTCTGATGGAAATCCACCAGATTAATTATATTTTTAGCAATTGTCTTTCAACTCTTTAATAAATTTTTTTTTTAGAAAGTTTATATTTCATCTGCATTATTGAGGTCTAATAGCTTAAGGGTAGATTGTGATTATGTTTCAGTTATATGATGTGACAAAAGATGTAATGAAGACAACAATAATCCCATGATTCTCATTGGGGGTCTATATGTTGAGAGGGGTAAAAGTGTATTTTTTTGGGGGGGGGCAGGGGGAGTGGAAACTAGTATGCACAAAAATTGATTTTATATACCTACCCATCAAATTCATGAGTGGATCAAGCCTTATATATATCAACACATTTAGTGACCAGTCTAGCATAGTTCTAGCATATTTGTGGTGGGATCATCACCCCAGTAGCCAGGATAGGCAATCCTGGGAGCAAAATATTTTTTGGGGGGAACCAAAATATTTTTAAAGATGGGCCCTTTTATAAATGCATAGCATTTTTTCTTTTCACTTTTCCAGGGGAAATTGTTTTTTATAGGCAGTGACACATTATGGGCCCGAGTGAGTTGTCTATACCTTCACCCTGGCTTCTATAACACTTGGCAAATGTTTTCTGTGTATAGGATTAATCCATCATTTCATATTGATGGGCTACATGGGTGATATTTCTGGGGGTACATGTCCCAAAGTTTGGGGAGATGTGCCCACCAACTGACTTAAAAGGAAAACAATTCTCACCATAAATATGTTTGAAAGTTGCTAAACTGTTCAGTGCATTTGCTGTTTAATAGGTACGAGGCTTTGACCACTTTGGGTTAGACTTGTATATACCAGTAACTTTTCAATAGGGATCAAAATCAATGATATAGGGGTGTGTCATGGCCTGGTTGTGGTCATAATTATGCTATTTTGGGGTTGTAGGTAATATAGAGATGTCTGATGATGTGGTATGGTGTTTGGGCAATTATTAACTGGGCAATTATTATTTGGGCAATTATTAACTCCTGAAGGGGAAAAATAACGTGTGCCTTGTATTCATTCATTCAATTAGATGACAGAAAATGTTGAAAAATATTGTATTTTATTTGTGATTTTAAGCTCTTTTTTTAGGGCAGCTCAAATTGTGGGCTATAACCATTTGATTGTGTCAAATATTGTATAAAAATTATTGTAAAAAAATAAAGGAGGATAAATCCAGACAACAAGTGTCATAATTATTTTAAATTCAGACATGAAATCAGTACTTTATGTATGACCTCTATATACCTCAAATGACCATTGACATTAGTGGTCTTCCAACACTGACAGCCCTATTAGCATGTGTTCCATCCTGTATAGTCCCCTCCAGGCTGGACTGATATTCTAGTGTGATAGCTATGCCAGCCCTATTATCATGTGTTCCATCCTGTATGGTCCCCTACAGGCTGGACTGATATTCTAGTGTGATAGCTATGCCAGCCCTATTAGCATGTGTTCCATCCTGTATGGTCCCCTCCAGGCTGGACTGATATTCTAGTGTGATAGCTATGCAGCATTTTGACAATCCAATGGGGCCACCCATCATTCAACAGATGGCACTCTCATATAGGCCCTAAACAGAGCTGTACATCACTATGTGCATCACTGATGAGTGAATAACAATTGCAAAATGTGTACCAAACAAACTAGTGTTCACTCATTTTACTAGTAGTAGCTAACCAAGGCTATAGAATGTTAAACTGTTCTTAGTGTTAGGCTAGTTAAACTTTGTTACAGTTGATGGAAAAAGGAAAAATTGCCTTTCTATGAGAATTTCTTTTCTTCCATGAATATAATACATTCTGGCTATAAGCTCTTATTTCAATCTGGGCACTGTCCATGATAAAAACAAATTATTGCAGAATGTAAATGCTAATGTAGGCTAATGTTAGCACTTTCTTAGTCTTGGTTACATTTTGTATATTTCACACAACTACTCCTGTATATGCCGGCAGTACCCTCTGCAATATTTGGCCAGGTGGGCAGCCCTATTGTGTTGCCTAGGGCTCATTATAAAGTTGGTAACATTTTGTTACATGTGGGTGGTTGGAGCATATGTGTAACTGTTGAATTAAAGGTTTTCAGTGTCTAACCTTTGATCTCTTGCAAAAACAACAGGGATTGTCTCACTCTGATTGTCCATTCAGATGTATACATTCCACACTGTTGAATTAGACTTAAACTTAGTTTGACCTGTTAATTAATCTAAAATGACATTTTGAAATCTTAAAATATCAATAGTGGTACCAAGGTGTTGACCTAAAATTATCATTGACCATCACCAATATGGATAGCATGTAGCAAGTATGAGATTAACTTTATATTGTTTAGATAATCTGGTTAAACAAATGCTTCATCAAACCCCAAGGAGGGGGGGGGGGGGCTTATGTTAAGACAAGATGCAACATACATTTCAATTGGAATTGCAAGTTTATTTAAAAAATCATTTTACATGTCTTAGACATAAAAAAATGTGAACTCTTTTCAACAAAAATCAGAGCAATCTTGATTTGACCCTGTCTAGATTAATGTGCAATTTATCACACATTTAAAAATATCCTCCCAAAAGCTATCTGGTATCATTAAACAAGGCTGTGAATGGTTTCATAGGGTAGAGTTTACCAATCACCAAAATTAAAACACTCATTCAAAGCACATTTCAACTTTTTTTTTAAATAATTTCAAACACTTTTTGAGTGTGATGAAATGCTTAATTGCTTAATTAAATATGACAATCATATCCAAACTGTTGTTGATTAGTCATGCATATGAATATTCAATACATGACTGGATTGGCTCAGGGGTGGGGTGTGTTGGTCACTAACCCACCCCATCATATACAACATTTTAAAATCATGCAGTGCCTGACTGGATTGACTACCATCTGTGATGTACAATGCTACCAATACATATTTCAGACAATCCCTGTCAATCAAAAAAAAAAAAAAATTGGTGTCACCTCCACCCAAACCCCCTCCCTCAAACAATGTTGGATGTTATTATTGGAGTTATTATTTCAACATTTTAATCACAGTTATTGAACAAAACATTTAATTTTGGCTGGGATGGTTAACAGTTGTCACTTGCTTTGCATCAAGGTTTTACTGGGTTCAGTCCTTAAATGTGAAGTTAAATTTACAAGAGTGTCTTTACATAATATATTTTACATGGTCTCTTATAACTGGTCACAACCCTCTGTTCTGACACCCTTATTTCTGAAGCACCTGTTCTGACACATTGGTATGAAAATGTTATGTGCTCAAACCACAACAGAGGAGGGTCGGTATTACAAAGACAGTGTGAAATAAACTTACTGCATCCAGCTGGAATATTAGTCAAAGTTATTAGTAAATATAGAAAGGGGATTGTCATTCATAGCACTACATAAAAATGGGGGTTTCGGAACATGGGGGTGTCGGGGACATGGGTGTCAGAACAGAGAGCACACGGCCAACTGGCCCAATGAGTATTTATAAATGAATAAATTGCCACTGAATACAAAAAAAAAACTTTCTTCAGCAAAGCTCTCACTGTTCTGCACTCTTAAAGAGTAAGTTGCTCTCCAATTGCAGTCACATATATTCTGATTCATATAAATTATTAAACTAACATATGTTCAAAATTCCATAGCCCGGCTAAAAATAAATAAATTAAAAACATTAAACAAATTATAAATGGTAACTGCTTTATGGTAATTTTTTTTATAAACATGTCAATGTGTTAATGTGTTAACGTGAATGAACAATGGTTTAATACCAGCCTTTTGTTACAGATGATAACAACCCATCTTGTTCTGCTTCTGTAAAACCAGCAAATAAGGAATTTATATTTGGACAGGTCGTTCAAACAAATACAAGCAAAATATACATTCTCAATTATAATAATGTTACAAGCACACATGTAGCATCAATAGAGAAAGGCACAATTTTTACCCATTAACATGTGGATGTCCTCTGAGATCTACATAACCCAAAAGGCCCTAAAAGTACACTATTTGGCCTATATGTCTTGCAAGTTGTAAACCTAAGATCTACTGATTAAAAGGTAAACAATGTTTGCACTGAGTATGCTAGAAATCTTTGCTGTTATATGTATGGGGCTTTGACCAATATAACATTTTGTGAGGTGAGGTTTGTGAAAATAATTTTGGCCAGAATTATTTACCTTTAAATGCCTTTATGATCAGATGGTCATTTTATGGGTTCTGTTGGGATGACAAATTAACTGGTCATTTTATGGGTTCTGTTGAGAGATGAGTTATATGCATAAACTGGTCATTGTCACTAAATAATACACGACCATTTTGAAAGCAGCCAACAAATGATACAAACATTTTGCAAGGACACAAAGCCAACAGGTAACCATAAGCTTCTATGAAAAGAGGAGAGCACGGTGGTTGAGTGGCCAATGCAGTATAAGCTCTTGATTCAAGGATCACGGGTTTGAGCCCTGGCTAGGTCATTGTGTTTGTGTCCTTGGGGAAAGGCACTTTACCTCACCTGTGAGGTGATGGTTTGAGGCACCAAGGCTGGCAGCCACATTGTGTGAGGGAATGGGGCACACGTCTGTGTGCAGGCAAGGTCAAGTCACCAGGGATATTAATCTTATCTTTATGCCATCCATACAGGTTTCATTCCTGTTTTATCCAATGCTATGATTTTCGCTAGCTATCGGAATGCTCTAATTTTTTTTATTTTTTAGCTATCAGTATGCTATGTGTTAGTCATGTTTCAATGTTTCATTCCATCAAGACTGAATTTTGTTAAAAGCTGTTATTATAAGTGTTAGCTATGTAATGCTGCCTATGTATTAGTTGTTTCATGTCATTCATACTTTCATTCCAGTTGCATTTCAAGTGTTAGCTATGTGCTTACTATGTGTTAGTTTTTGTTCATGCCATCCATAAAGGTTTCATTCCGATTTAATTCAAAGCTATTATTGTAAGTGTTATAGCTATATGCTTGCTATATGTTAGTACGTCTTGTGAGCTATGCCATGCCTTGGCAGTGCCCTCAAAGGCCAGAAAGTCAGCCTTCGTCGAAGGCATCCTGCCTATCCATCCTTTTAACTAGCGTTGATCCTGTTGGCTATAACACCTCTGTAGATTATAGAAACGTAAATCGCGAGCAACAAGATGACAAAGACATCATCCAGCAGACCGAGGACACCAAAGACTGCCTCTGGGATGATGTCGAGTGGCGAGATGAGATACAGGAAGGCCGCAATCAGGCAGACTACGATCCGAAAACGGAACATCCACACCAGGCCACTGAAGGTAAAGAACTCCTGGAAGGCGTGCCGGAGAAGCGTGGGGAGATCGTAGATGTAGTCCATGGTCTGCACGAGAAGCACAAAAAAAGAATTACATTCTGGTAGAGCCCCTCATTTATAGGTTATTTTTTTTTTAATTTTGGTAAATTGGCAAATGATTTTTCGGTGATTAAAATATTTGAAATCTTGAAGCTTTTCTTTTGTTGATTTATCTGATGACATGGCTCTATCTTAACATTTCAAACAACTTTCCAGATCAGGCAAGGGGTCTTTAATTGCACTTATCCTGATTTGTTTCACTTGCCTGCATTTAGCAAACAGAAAACAATGTTCGGGCATATCTTAGCAATTCAACTACAGCAGAACTGGACGTGCTTTTGAGTTATGCTATTATAATGAGCAATACATTTGGACAATGTTTAATGAAAACAAACTGTGATGGTAAGGTAGTAATATGTTGTATCAGGGACCACAGAGGGGGGGGGGGCTGCGGGGGATTTAGGTCCCCACAATTTTTTCTGCCGCCCCAAACTGGGAACTGGGCCGCCTTAAATGAACTGGAAAAAAATTATTACGTACCCTCAAGTCACAAAAATTAATATATAACATAAACCAAATCATGAGAAACAATTGTATGTTTGTACAGATTATATGAATGAAACATTGTATATTTACACTAAAACACACAATATGAGACAATGTGCACTATTATTACATAAGACGTACCTATCTATATAGGCATATTACAGTTCGGCCGAGTTTACTTACAATGACGTGCATGTTGTACGTATGTTAACTACTACCGTTTTCATTTCAATAATCAATTACAATGGAAACTCAATGAGAAGCATCAAGTTTGCGGCCTGTTTTGTGATAGCTACATATAGGCATACGAGGCAGGATTCGGTCTTGAAAATCGAAAAGGAGCCACATCAATTTCG
>JAODFY010226638.1:0-10426 GCA_027580055.1 Paracaudina chilensis | reverse complement strand
AAAATACTAGTTTTTTACCATTAATTGACCTTTGGTGACCTTGGATCACATGACCGTTAAGTTTGAAAATTTTCCCCAAACCCGTTCACAACTTGTCCCAAAATTTTCCCCTAACCCGTTCACAACTTCAACTGTGTCACACCTTGCCACTGTGACCTATTGCATTTCTAATGTTTTGCATTTTTTACCATAACTGACCTTCATGGATGTTTGCGGGCACCAAAAACAATAGGGCACACCTACTCACTATGGCAGATCTATAGGCCAAGAATGACTTCGATCCGACTATCCCATATTGAGAGAGAGCCTACCCAAGAATGTTACACTGACGCACACACATATACACCCACACACATGCCAACCTGACTGCCTAGGTTCCTTTTGCTAAAATTAAGGAATCAAAAACTGCACTACATGGTGAAAGTCCCATTACAATAGCATTTTTGGTTGTTAAGATATTGATTTATGAAATCAATTTTAATTTTTAAGCATCAACAGTTAAGCACCTGGCAAAATTTGTGATGTTATCAGCTCACTTGGATTGAAAAAGTATTTGTTACTCTTTATAATTTTCATGTTTTTTTTCAATTCCAATTTTAAATTGTTACTTGAATATTCTATTTCTATAGATTATATATTACAAGAAAGCATCAATTTATAAAGAAAAACAAAACGATTCTGGATGCAATCAATGTGCAACTGTGATGTGACAAATGCTTCCATATTCTGAATGAAACTGAAAATGTAAACTGATTTTAAACACTGATATCTCAGCAACAAGAAATGTTCTTAATGGGACATTATTGAGGGTAGTGTTTTCCCTTCTTTTATTTCTCACCTGTAATTTATTTCACTGGGACATTCTTTTAAAAGAAGAAATAAAACTCACGGTTGGAACGATGAAGACAACCCTCCCTTTCCTTCCTTGGTTCTCCAGATCGTTGAGATGCTGATCGATAATATACGCAGCCACGTGGGTCTTTCCAGTACCGGTTGGGGACACCAATACAGTGTTATTCTTCTTCAGAGCAGGTTCTGCGAGGTGACGCTGGTAATCCCGCAGACTTTGGTAAAACTTGGTCTGTGTCACCTCCTCTTCTGCAGAAGCGGCACCATCTGAAACAAGAATTGAGTGATATGTCACGAGCGATTGACTCAATCCTTAATGACACCACATGTTTGTTCCGCACCGGAGTATGCTAGGAATCTGCTAGACTGGTCAGCTCATTTGCTGTTATGTGTGGGGCTTCAGCCAATCACAAATTTCAACTTTGGGGCCAGACGTTGACAAAGCCAAGCAGATATGACAACATTTTTATGGTGGATCTGAGAGCAGCTAGGGACTATGGCTATAAGGAGTAGGGAATTCTTATAATTAGACTACCGTGATTAAACACATATACCTTTATAATAATTGGATTTAATATGCAAGATAAAGTGATCTGCTTCAACCTTGTATACATTATGTCTTAAATTGGATATATCTCGCAGTTGGAGACCTGCATCATGTAAGGAAGGGGGCAAAAATCTCAATGTGCTCCCAATCCTTTCTATCTTTGGGAAAATTGTTTACTTTTTACCATGCATACAATTCTGGTCAAATGAACTTTGACTTCATCTACTCAATATGGGTGATCTACAGTGTGCACATACCAAGTTACCAACTATGGGTTTCATCTAAGTTTCCCCTATAGAGTCAGCCCGATTACAAGGTTTCAGAAATTGAGTCGTGTTGACCTCAAATGACCTATGACCTCTTATATAATTAAAAGGTTCCATCTACTCAATATGGGTGACCTACATACCAATTATGAATTTTATTCACATTTTCCTTATTGAGTTAGCCTGGTTACAAGATTTCAGTTTTTGCTGATGCTGTTGACCTCGAATGACCTTTGAACTCTTTCAAAATCTAGAGAGATGAACCACTTAATATGGGTAACATTTGTACCAAGGATAAGATTAATCCATATTGGGACTGCTAAGATAACCCGGTTACAAGGTTTTCAATGTTGGTCCCTTATTTTGACCTCATATGACCTTTGACCTCTTTCAAAATCAATAGGGATCATCTGCTCAATAGGGATCATCTGCTCAATATGGGTAACATGCTCCAAGTAAGACATTATAATCCAACTTGGGACTGCTGAGATAACATGGTTACAAGGTTTGACCCCTATTGACCTCTCAAAATTATTAGGGATCATCTACTCAATATGGGTAACATATGTACCAAGTAAGATATTATTCCAACTTTGGACGGCTGAGATAAGGTGATTACAAGCTTTGTGTCACCCATACACACATACATACGTCAACGTGATCGCATAGATTCCTTGTGGCCAAGGCAAGGAATCAAAAATCGTTTTGCAAAATTTCGTTTAAATTACATATAGTACAAATGCTGATTTAAAAAATATTTTAGACAGCTAGGCAGTGCATTGATTTTAAATTTAATAATGATAATTATGAAGTACAGGGGAAAAGAAAAACAGAATGCATTAATGCATAGTAGTGGTTCCTATGCTTAGGTATACAATTCTGGACCCAAAGTGATTTTTTTTAACATTAAATTTGTGATGACCAGTCTAGCAGATTTCTAGCATACTTAGAAAGGTTGTTAATAAAGTATTTGTGCAAATCAGCTTCTACATGTAAATTCATATATCAAGAATTTTGGAAATTAGGCACCATCTCATTAATATTCAAGATTTTTTTAAAAACCCATGCCCTCTCTCATGAATAATTAATCATGTACATGTGCTAAACATGTGCTATAATATTTACCTATATACCAAATACAAACAGATCAAACCTATAATTGTTTTGATATTCTCATTGATATTGGCAGTTTCCAAAATACACAAGTATTAACAAGTTATTCATATTTTTGTTATTTAGACTTGATATTCAAAGAAATTTCTCAGTCAGAGAATTGTTAACATTTGGTACAAACAACCCAACAAGATGATTGTCACTGCTAAATCCATCGATGCTTTTTAGTCCAACATTGGTGATTACTGAAAGACGATAAGCGTCTTTAAATATCTTTGGCTCGTCATGATCCACTGATCAATCTACACTGCTGATCCAGTAATGCCGCCCCCTCCCCTGATCCACCTACCATCCCTCATTCCCATTCCGGCTGGTGGAAGTAAATTTTAGGAGATAGCTTAGCCCACGACGCAAAGATGGCCTTCTCTGTCATGAAGCGGTGACCGCCGTGGTACGACCTCTCCATGCTCCTGTAATATTCACATTCGTCCTGGCCGTGCGGCTCGTAGTAATGGTACGGCCGTTTCCGACCACGATCGTGTCTTTAAGGTAAAGAGATGTAGAAAGGAATCTTTATTTTTTTTTCACACAATGGTCTCTTTAGAATACAATACAATACAATAGTAATAATTCCATAGCATTACAACAAAACCATTTCTGGGCGCTGTACAGTGCAGAACAATAGATCCAAAAGAAAGGTAACCACAGACAATATACAATAGTGAGTCATTCAAAGATCAAAGGTAAGACTTTGATTTGACTCAGATTTAAAAAAAAAGGGAGTCATGGAACATAACGTATGATTTTCATCATTTTGCTTTATTTCTCTAAGCTTTCTTAACTAAACTGAAATGTGTTGTTAGTTTGTTGTAATGTGTTGTTGTTCAACCACTTGTGCATGTGCTTGGGTTTGAAAACATACTGGCATCAAGGGTGACTGTTCCGACACCCCTATTGTTTATTGTAATTATGACATGTCATTGGTCCCCTGCCTGTATCCCCCCCTCCCCCACCCTCCCTTTCTTGACTTTGATAATCTAGCTTCATAGCTGTGGAGTAAGGTTACTTATTTCACACTGCCTTTGGTTTGCCTGCCCATTTTGTTGCGTCTTGCAACGTGTGACATTTTGTATCATAATGTCGGAACACAAGGGTGTCCGAACACAAGGATGTCGGAACACAAGAGTGTCCGAACACAAGGATGTCGGAACAAGGGTGTGGGAACACAAGGGTGTTGGAAACAAAAGTGTTGTGAACGGGTGTCGGAATATAGGGATATCAAAACATAGGGGTGCCGGTGTAAGCGAGCTTCTGTCTCATATTTTTTCTTGTTGCTTTGTTGCTATATTTTATGATTGGCGTTAATGATTGCGCGTATGATGATTGTGCGTATATTATTTGATTATTTGATTATCGCACGTATAATATTTGATTATTTTTATAGAATGATTACGCGTATAATGATTGCCCATATAAAGATTGCGCGTATGATTGCACATATATTTGATTATTTTTATAGAATGATTGCGCGTATAATGATCACGCGTATAATATTTGATTATTTTTCTAGAATGTTTGCGTGTATAATGATTGCGCGTCTAATATTTGATTATTTTCTAGAATGATGCATTATGAGATTATAACCTGCGAAGACTGTAGATTGAACGGAGCAAGATTGTACGATGATATTTTATTTGATTTAGACTGGGCAAGTTTCATGTGAGTTATGTTCTTTTCTATTTAAATAAGTTTCAACACGTTCTGTTTTCCATCCTCTTATGTCATGTAATTTCCTTCGTTGTTTGTTCAGTCACCAGATCGGGTGAAACTCAGAGATTTACAGTCGGAACAAAGTGCTGTTGAAACAGGTGTCGGAACATAGGGGTGTAACACTAGGCAGAGTGTACATAATGCGCAAACAACAAGTAGCTTTAATATTATCGCTGTACAATATTATCCTTGTGGTTTACACTCACTTGCAGTAGCCTTCGCTAACCATGCCGTAAACATGAATCTCACTGCAGACTGACCGAGCCAGTATCATCGTGAACCATCCGGTGGTGAGCCAGCTACCAGACTGTGATCTGGGAAGGATAAATGCCAGAATAAAGCCTTATTAATTTCATGATATAAAATGCCCCAGAGCAATGCATACAAATTCAGTGATGTAACAACCAGGATCCA
This sequence comes from Paracaudina chilensis, assembly GCA_027580055.1. Classification (NCBI taxonomy): domain Eukaryota; kingdom Metazoa; phylum Echinodermata; class Holothuroidea; order Molpadida; family Caudinidae; genus Paracaudina; species Paracaudina chilensis. The sequence goes on along the minus strand of JAODFY010226638.1, from coordinate 5,467 downwards.
TTGTAAAAAAAAAAATACTGTGATTTTAAACGTTTCAATGTATTTTGTCTCCAGTAGCCCAGAGAAATGATACAAATGTGTGCTACAAGGTACACCAAAATGAAGGTTTTTCATCAGGCATCCAAAGCCAATAGTCCCAGGACACTTATGTTGCAATAGGAAAATAAGAAGTATCCCAAATCCATTTTTGACAAATTTTAGTTTTTTTTTTATGGGGAAATGTTTCAGAATAATGTATGGTACTTTCTAGGAAATAATTGAATAAATTATGTCTTTGTGTTCAAACATATTGTACTGAAACACAAGTTCTGGGGAGACCTGGACCCTGGAACTAAATGTTCATTAACCAGGTGGAAGAGACCAACTCTCTATGCAGGACCACCCCCCCCCCCAAAAAAAAAACAAGGGGGGAAGGAGGCCCTCTAAACCTGCTCCATAGAAGAGAAACAGGTTCACAGGTTTTGTCCAGTGGCAAAATTTATACACAAACAAAATTTCACTATACGACACGATACAAAAGTTAACATAATGTGAGCAATTTTAGATTAATTTAGATTTATTCGAAGTTCCCTGGCAGTAACTGTAATGTTGAAATATGTACATTGGGATGAATGAAGGCGCCATGGCAACCATGAGGAGCATGAGCATGAAGGCAAAAAAATGGTGGAAGCACTAAACAAATAAACCCAACCATCCATCACAAACCTGACATACAGCACAAACTTTTTTGTACTAATGGTAACTCTTTAACTCTCTAACAAACATTCACCATACTAATTTTAAATGAAGGAATAATTTCAGAATATTTTAGAATACACTTTAATGGTCCTGTCAGTCCTGTCAGCAAAATATTAATTTATCTTTCAGTGTGATGCTTTAAAAATTGTTAATTTGGAAGAAACTATGTTCTACTCAATTTGCCAATTGCACAATACTCATTATCAAGAAATGACGCATTCTGTTCGGCGACAAATTATATGCATGAACCGATAATCGTCACTCTTACAAAAGTCATATGGAAATGAAACATACCAGGTAGGAATCGGATATACCATTGCAAAGTTATTGACATTTTAAGAATGTTACTTTAAGCCCACTCATTACTTTTCATGATATGGACACCAAAAACAATATAGCACATCTATATTTGCATCTACCATTCCAATAAATATGACATTGATCCTACATGTCATTGATGAGATATCATATTTACAAGAAGTGTCACACATACACACAGGTGTACATTACATTCAGTGCGAGGACTTCATTGGAGTTTCCTTTATCCTAACCTAATAGACCCTAACCTTGACAATACCCTAACCTTTGTTTGTCTTTGTTCGAGGACTTGATAATCCCATTGTATTTCTTCCGAGGACTTGAATTTCCTTTTTTATCTCCTCTGACTTATTACCCTACATGTCCACATATACACACACCAACATGACCGCATAGGTTTACTGAGCCTCAGGGCAATGGAACCAACAAGGGTTCATTAGTGATTGCGAATAAAGTTGCTCTACTAGGTGGGTTTGTGTTGGTAAATTCTGAGAATACTGAGTCTTTGCACAGAAGAATTTAATTTTTGGACAAAAAAAAAGAAGAAACAGAAAAAAAGCTGGATTACGGAAAAATGAGAGTGACTTTAAATGTGACAAGAAAATCTGAAATGTAAGCAGTGAGCAAGATTTTTTTCTTTCAATACTGTCTAAAAGCTACTTCAAATGTGACAGGATGATAATGTGTTGAGGCCTGAAAATGTCTGCAGCGTGACACAAGTTACCAAAGCTTCAAATGCTTCGTTTGCAACTCACCGAGGTCTCCCTGTTTCTTTCTCAAATAACAAATCTGCATAAGCCATTTCCTCTTCTGAAGCTATGAAAAAGTCAACTTTTGGATAATGTTTCGCTATCCCCTTTAGGCGCCGATGTGACGCACCCCCATCTTTCATATACTGGTGGGGACCCCATGCAATAAGGTATCTGGTGGCATTAACATGACCTAACATGTCGTTCTGTGATCGGAAAAGGCTGCTAACGGACGCATGAGAGAGCACACGGACAGTTGTCCTAACACCCACGTCATGCTCAAAGTTAATAGTGGGGGCGACATTCGTCCGAAAGACACACTGCCTGTCACTATCAATTTCAGGCCCTGCCCCTGAGTGCAGTACGTGGCTAGAGCTGGCAACTACGGCACACTTCCTGCAATGCATCTCTGGCCACTGAAAAAAGGAAACATTGGATGCAGCTAGGTTTGTGTTTTAGGATCTAAGCTGGGTGCACACAGTATGTGTGTTAGGATATAAGCTAGGTGCACAATGTATGTGTTAGGATATAAGCTAGGTTCACACAGTCTGTGTGTTAGGATATAAGCTAGGTGCACAATGTATGTGTTAGGATATAAGCTAGGTTCACACAGTCTGTGTGTTGGTTTTGGGCATGCAGATAGCCCTTAATGAAGAGTGCACACAGTTTGTGTGTTGGGCTCAGAAATAGCTCTCAATGTAGATTACAGTTTGTGTGTTGGTTTATGGACCAAGATATTCCTGCACAGTTTGTGTGTAGGTTCAAGACTGAACACAGAAATCACTATTCCTGATTGCAGTCAGTCTAATTTTAATTATAAAATATGGTCACTTACCTGGCCCAACCTGTCTCTGCCTCAAACAGCCCTGTTGGTACATGCCATCTCAGCATTGGTAACATGCACAACCCCACCCAATGCCCCTCCCTGTCTATCAAACAACATAACACACAAAAGAGACTTGTCTCATGCAGCCTGTTAGTATAGACATCTCTGAGCAGCTCGACAAAAAACATCTGTCCCATGCTCTTTAACTTCATTGACTGACAACAAAGATACACTGTATGCTCCGTATGAACACCCACATCCCATGCCTGCCCTCTCTTTCAAATAACATAACAATCGAAACAGACTTGTGGTCACTTCCCCTTACCTGGACCGACCTGTCTCTGCCTCAAACAGCCTGTTAGTATAAGTCATCTCTGCATTGCTCAACAAGAACACCTCCGTCCCATGCCCTTCGAGCATAATTGCCAATGCTTTCAGCTGGTTGTAGCCTTTGCCAGTTCCATTCGAGGTCACCTCACGCTCTGGTCCCCACATGACCACGTACCTGGGCTTTGCCGAACCCATGAGCAGCGCGTCCTTGTTCTTTAGAACTTTGGGCACTGCTTGGAAACCGATCATTCTTAGACTCGTCCTTGAACCGACATCTTTGGAGAAACCCCGGCTGGGGGCATCGTTCATGCGGAACACACACTCCGCAGAGTCAATCTTTTGGCCTAGCTTTGACTGTAGTAAATGCCCCGAGCTACAAACCAAGGAGCATGTGTTGCATCCAAGATCTATATGGGTCTTTGAGAGAAGGAAAAATCCTTTTGTGATAATTTTGGATGTTTTTTTTAATTATTTTTAGTTAGTAATTTGAAGTGGAATTAAGGTTTTATTTATTAGCTTGGGTTATAAGATGAGACCTTGCATGCAAAGTGATGTGATTAAAATTCAAGGGGGAATGTGGTAGCATATGTGTAGCAAATTCTCATGTGCTTCCAGTGACACTGAGAAATCAAAGGAGTAGTTAGTACACATGAAATAATGAAAATGGACTGATAATTTTTTTTTTTTTTAACTAATTCGGTGGGGAAAGTCCCATTACAATAGCATTTTTGGTTCTTGAGTTCCAAAAAAAAATCCAAATCAGTTCACATTTTCAAGTTTTAACCCAAACCTGGCAACATTTGTGACATCACATTTTCACATTGCATGACAAAGCTTTTTTTATTTTCTTTATAATGTAATTAGTATTTTTTCTTGAAATATATTACCCTATAAGAAATAGAATCTTTGGGAAATTTTCAAAAATTGTGTGACAGAGTCAATTTATACTTTTTGGCAGGTTTTTTGGTGCTTTATCAGTCATGAAAGGTTTTTTTGCTGCTTTGACTTTGTCAATGTATTTTCCCCTGGTGCTACTCATGAGGTTTTTCATCATTTTACAACACAGTGGAGCTTTCAAATTCAATTCCGTCTTTAAAAGTCATGAAAGGGTTATATCCTGCTTGCCGACTTTGTGGAGCCATAGGAAATCATACCCTCTTGTATCATGTGACCCCCCTTCGAGCAGGGGTCACCCACATACCTATACTAAAGGGGGGGGCTATGTCAATGTTCCCAGGGTTTGATGTTCCGGGGTTTGATGTTCCCACGATTCGATTTTCCCAAGGTTTGATGTTCCCACGATTCGATTTTCCCAGGGTTCGATTGAACTTTGGAAACATTGCAACTTAGAATCATCACCAACACTGGAAACATCGCCATCTCTGGAAACATTAAACCCTCAAAACATCGGACCTTGGAAACATGGAACCCTTAAACATTGGAGTATTGTATAAAGTATTACATACATAAGCCTTGAGTAGGAGAATCAAAACTGGGCATGAAATTTTAATTGGAGCAAAGAATTATTATTGTTATTCTCATTGGTTAAACAACACGTCCGATAATTTTAATAGCGGCGAACAAGTTATCACGTACAGACAGTGTTAATGAAGCTGACAAGGGTGGCGGTCATGACGTCGAACTGGCAAAAGCTACGAACAGTACGAAAGCATCTGCAAGAAAATTGCCCGACAAAATATTAGTAAGCATTTCCATCTACTGTTAAAGGTTTGAACAACATGCCATTTGCTGAAACTGTGTACTGAATTGGGCATTTTGGGGTAATTGATGTTGTTTTCCAGGTGCACAAAGATTTGTTAACTTGTGTAGCAAGCCTCTCTGTTGTGGTGGCCGCTGCTTGATGGCAATATCGGGAGGCCACAAGCATCTCAGTGGCATGCCACTGGTGGCAATGAGGTAGCAGACTGCCATAGGGCATTACTGGTCCCACAGAGAGCCCACGCTGCCTACAAACAAAGGGCAAAATTGGTGGCAGCATGGGCTCTAAGTGCCACCTTTAACCTTCCAGGTTCATCAAGATTTGTTTTACTTATATACATGCAGTGAGTCGATGAGGCTGGCAGGCACTAGTCATTAGCATAGAGGACGTGGCAAGCATGGCCATACCATTGTCAGGATGCCACGTGCAGCTGAGGAGTGGCAACAAAGTGGCAGATTGCCATAGGTTATTTCATGCACATCATTTTGTTTAGTGTGAGGAGATTTTTTTGGTTAAATAAATAAGAATGGTAGAGAATATTATATACTGTGTGCTTCTGGAAAATGGAAATAAAACTGAATAATAAATAATCATGTTATAATGCAAATTGTTAAATATATGTTAAATATTTATTTACATATATGAATTCAGACTATCTTCTTATTGTGTGGTCTTTAATAATGCGGTAATGAGGTAACAAATACAACTCCCAACCCTTTATTACCTCTTAATGACAATCAGTCACTTGCAACAGTCACAGGCAAGTGTAATGTGCAACAGGCAAGG
>JAODFY010226527.1:0-10426 GCA_027580055.1 Paracaudina chilensis | reverse complement strand
GGGGCATCACCCACATTCAAAAAGATTAATGTGTGAAAAAATTCAATCTGGGGTTCCTCAGATATTGCCCCCCCCCCTAAATCTCCCCTGTCAATGCTATTTGGTGAACCTTGGACATGGTCATTTTATTGGCCTGTTGGAATCTTTTACCGACCCCCAAATACCAAATGTGTAATATGGGACACTTGCTACAGTAAAATGCAGCTACACCATGGGTTGTGGCAGTGAAATACAGAAAGGCCAGAAAAATGGCTATAAACCCTGTAGAATAAACTCTAGAAATATATTACATCCAAAATTCATGCTTTTTGTAAAAATGATAACGTAAAATTACTACCATTAATGGCATTAAAATAGGCATTCCATGGTCCACCAATAGAGACCAAAACCGTAGGGGCTACGCTAGTGTTTGGCACGGCAGAAGAAACACTTTTGAAAATTTATTTCCCTCTGCTCTACTTTTATGAAGAAATTTGTTACAACCCCCTGATTCATCACCTACCCCAAACCCTCATGTATCCTGGCTGATCCCCCCCCCCCCGCCCCCAGTACGACCCCCATTTTAAAACCCTTGCATCATAGAATCCATAGTATGGGACTGGAATAATAAAGACAACTGAAACTCATAACCCCACTTTGAAGAACCAGAGCATACAGTTAACAGTTTTAACTTTAAACAAGGTGATTAATATCTACAAGCATACCATGTAATAGTAACCATATAATGTACATCAAATTAGCACAGTATACTGCGGAATGTATACAAATTCTAGATATTGTAGGCCTATACTTGTTTGATCACCTTCATTTTGTTTAAAAATGTTTAGTAATTTGACCTCAAATGACCTCCATATGACCATCAAAATTTTCGCCACTAAATGTTACCTATATATATGTACCAAGTTTCATGTAGATCCAACAATGTTTTGTAATTTGACCTCAAATGACCTCCTTATGACCATCAAAATTTTTGGCACTAAATGTTACCTATATGTACCAAGTTTCATGTAGATCCAACAACGTTTAGTAATTTGACCTCAAATGACATCCATATGACCATCAAAATTTTTGGCACTAATGTTCCTTTTGCTAAAGCAAGAAACCAAAAAACATCTACAGGCACATTTCCAGAAATCCAGATCCATCCAGACCTGTTTATGAATATAATGTCTCACATTATCTTTACATATAGCCTGCAGCAGTGGCAGAGGGGCAGGGGGGCCAAGAGGGATACATTCAAACAAACGCTGTAATTACATAGATTCCTTTCATCTGCGGCAAGGAATCAAAAGTAAATCTTCAATCCCAAATTAATGTTCAACTACATTTGCCTCCTAGCTCACTTTGTACTGCGGTCCGTTCTGTCATCTTCTTTACTTATTGCTGATCATGGCTTACTTCCTGTGTGCTTGGATGGCAATTACTAAAACAAGTTTTGATATTCATAGTTTAGGCCGGGATACTTGGGGTTGTCTATTTATGGAAGATTGTCTGAACAATACATAAATTATAAGAAAACACAGAGTAGAAGCCAACAAGGAGGTTTTAGAAATGATTAGGTCATAAAGGTTTATGGTAGATGACAAGTCGCCAGAATGCTACAGAGTACAGATATAGCAGGCCCTATTAAAGCATATAATCTTTCAGAATGTGATAGATGGGCTACAAAATGCTCTATGAGTGATCGCCCATGTATGCTGTCAGCCTCTATAAATCACAGCCCATATATGACACGTGTGCTATTATCAATAGAATATACAGCTGAACATTAGTATTATAATCTGTCATTTTTGGTGCAGTTTTGTTGAGGTTAGGAACAAAAAACATAACTTCCTCTTCAAAAAGGCATCTTTAAATAAAGGCATCTTAACATGTTACTGAATATTCCTCTCACATCAGCTAGAAATGTTTGGGACTGGTCAGCTCATTTATGTATGTGACTGGTCAGCTCAGCTGTTGTTATGTATGTGACTGGTCAGCTCAGCTGTTGTTATGTACAGTATGTGACTGGTCAGCTCAGCTGTTGTTATGTATGTGACTGGTCAGCTCAGCTGTTGTTATGTATGGGACTGGTCAGCTCAGCTGTTGTTATGTATGTGACTGGTCAGCTCATTTATGTATGGGACTGGTCAGCTCATTTATGTATGTTACTGGTCAGCTCAGCTGTTGTGTATGGGACTGGTCAGTTCATTTATGTATGTGACTGGTCAGCTAATTTATGTATGCTAGAAACATAGTTATACTGGTCAGCTCTTTTGTTTTTATGTATTCCAAATTGCATTGTTATGGTTGCAAAATTCATTTTACAGCCAGAGTTAGGAATTAAACATTTGACAGTCTAACACATTAAGACTGAAGCCTGATATAGCCTCCAATATTGTGGGGACTACCTTTGGGGGGCTAGTCATGAAGTACTGGGGGGGGGGACTATAAAGCCACCACACCAATATCCTTCCCTATATACTGTACCCATGAGTGTATATGGCAATGATTGAGGCTTCTAACAATGCAGACAACATCCTCCAGTAGATGTTTCTTCAAGAACTAATGAGATCCAATTACTTCCCTCACAGTACATGGATATAGACAGATGAACCCAACAAATTGTCACTAACCCAAGAGATTTACAACAATAAAACATTACAGCATGTTCTCATACAATGTTGCATATAACTTAAAAGCCATTGTCAATATCTTCTAAAACTTAATTGCAAAATATACCTGCAGAGCTCTATCTGGTGCATGTCACAGTTTACTTGAGTCTTAACGAACAGATAGCCTATAACCTGTCATAATAAAAAATATTCTGTGGTATTGCAAAATTGGAAGTGCAAGGATGGCCGTCTCAACATATACTGTAGAAGGCCAGGATGAACCTTCTTAATTTCTTGTGAATCATGAGTCACTGTCCCACAAAACCTTGCTTAGACCGACAAGAAGATTAGGCTCACTGAACTTTATGTGTTACACAAAGAGAAACTCTCCATCTGCTAAATGTCAGTTAAAGCTTATGATTTTTATATACTTATATGTGAAAAATTAGCTTTGTTGACTGACAAAAATGGTTACATAATTAGATTCAACAATAACAATTTAACCTCCTTTGAGCAGTTTTAGCCAATGTATCCATACACCAACTTGATAGGGTAGTCACAGAGAATAACTAAGAATCATGCACATGAATCCTTGGGGGTGGGGCATGTATCGCACCTTTTGAAAAGAATGTACTTTAATTTTCATCATCCCCTACATGTATTCACCCTCATCCCCTAGCCTAGCCACTGAATATAATTCAGGACATACAGTGATCATTAGATTACAGTGGTTTATGGATAGTTTGTATGGGCAGGAAGTATAAAAACATACCTCCTTGTTTGCCCCAACCCCAAACCCCAAAGATTGCTGCTATGTAAACCCATACACAGCAGACCATTTTGGGAGGATTCCAGTCTCAGGAATTTACAAACCATGCAATGACATTGGCAAATACAGTACATACAGTTTAACTTGTTCCTATTCATTCGACTTTCTTCAATCATAGACAGAATTAGGAATAGAAAAGCTCCCCTGGAGAAATAAAACATGGTTTCAATTTCTTCCCTAAGTGTAACAATGTTTGAGAGATTAAAATCCTTTTCTAGAGCATGTCCCCTGAATCCTTCCTGGAATAGAACCAGTTTTGAAATTTTCACTCAAAAGAAAAGGTTGTGGAGATTTTGTGATGGTATCTTCATCTTAAAGGGATTCTGCAGTGGCAAACTAGGGCATTAAATTCTTTTTTATATATATTTTTTTTTAAAGATAACTTACAATTACAATATTGCAGAAAAACACTAAATAAAGATTTTTTTGAAGAAAAATGCAAACCAATGTTTCATAGCTCTGAAAACTCTATTTTGCCAGAAAGTTTCAACTAATCCCTGACTCATAACTTTTTAGCTTAATATTTATTATATCTTCATCATTCGTTGCTATGCAGTATATTATGTTGCCATGGTTTCAAGTTTCATGCAAGAATGCACAGATCATGCTCTCATTACAAATTTTGTAATTTGCTAAAAAATAATGATGATTGAAAAACTTACTTGGCAGCAATTGCTAAGATTGCTGATTTTTTTTAACAACTAATATGATTACTTTTATTTGCAGAGGAAGATTAATGAAATCTAAAATGGAATAAATATTGAAATTTGGTAAAATCACCAAATATTAACTTCGCTGCCAAACATAGCAATCAATTTCTTTAAGTAAACTTGAAGCATGCAACCATCAGAGCCACTCACAGTTATGTGCTTCACCCTCTGAAACAACAAATTTAATCATAAAATCCTGAAAATGAAATGATATTGGAGCCCTCTCTGTATTAAGACTGTAAATTAATTTCAGCCATTTTGAGGGAGATCCCTTCAAGGCAGTATGTGATCAGGTGGTGCTATCGATATCACTTTGAAAATTATATTTTGGTTTGATTATTCAAATTGGTAAAGGGAATCTTTAAATTGACAAGTGATTCAAATTCTTAGGAGACTTTGACAAGATTAACTTATTCATTTTGTTCTCCCAGGACCAGTGACACCAATCGATTGTGATGATCATGTGACCAGATGGAAGCACAAAAGGATCATTTGGCTAAATCAGTGCCATCTCGGAAATTAAATTCATTGCAATCATTCAATTAATGAGACCAACGTCTGGAGAGTTCTTAGGCAGAAACACATGGAAAGTATTAAACATGGGTTGCCATAGGAACAGAAACAAAATGAGACAAACCCAACTGGCATGATTTATGTAAAAGGCATCCATCTTAATGCAGATCTTGATGATAACAAGATTTTTTCTGGGGGGGATCGGAAAGCAAATTTGGTCAAGGGATATGTGACTCACAAAAATTACAATTACTATAAAAAAAACAATTACTATAATAGTAATAATTATTGTGAAGTGTAGAATTTCATTATTATATGTTATCACAAATTTACTGTTTTTTTTTTCTTTCATGCTGAATAATTATGGGAATGTGTTTATAAATGTATATTTCATATCAGAACTTTTTTGTAATGATCCAAAGTCTCAATCCTACTTACAAATGACATTTTGTTGTGATTTTTGAGCCTTTGTTATCTTTGGCCAAATAAGATAAGCTCAACATATTGAGCATAAACAACAAAATGCACATTGCTTCAATGCATGACTTGTTTTATCTGGACAGAAATCCTGGTGAATTGTGGGTAAAATCCCCCACCCACATTTGGAAAAGATTGTATATAATTGAAAGAAGAAATATTGTAACAAACATACAAATTTCTCATAATCCCCCTTCCCTGCCTGACAGAAAAAATTATGCCCCTATTCACCATGACTCACATGTGGCACCTACTGGAAATTAACATCAAGTCTGTTTTTCATTTAACATGAACACATTTTTTCAGCCCTGTATTTGGTGAAACAAAGTTTTCTGATAAATTCAGGTATGACTCAGTACTTTAATATATTTAGTTAATTTCCAAACTTGAATGGGCAGTCTGCCTACGTACTTGATCCAATCAATGGCACAACAAGTGAAAAACAAAAAGTAGCCATCAATCTGAGAGCCCCAGGATGTCAATTTAGGAGGCCAGGGGAACAAATTGGCTACCAAAAAATACAAAGAACACGACATTAGGGCCTAGTGAGTCATATTGTATGTTCCCTGTGGTAGGCCTTGTACATACATCAATCAATATAATTAACATTAAACACAAGTTAAACAGAAACTTAATTAGTTGGCCCATCTCTGGAGTCCTCCAGAAAAGTTTTAAGACTAATTAAAGCAACAAGATCCTACTTAACACCAGTTGCAATCTACCTTGTTACAGTCATCAGATGGCCTTAGACAATGCAAACAGTACTATGTAGTAGTCTGATCAAACTTGAGAGTTGACATATCTATACCTGGTGTAGGTACTCCAGATGTGAGTCAATGTTTATTGAGCTTATTGATCAAATGTTGGCTAAAAAGTGCTCCTGCCTGGAGAGCGGCAAAATTACAGCAGAGATTTGGAAGAATTTGGAAGTTGTCTTTGAGTTTTAAACAGTCAAAAGGGTGAATCATGATCTATTAAGAGGATGATATATGGGAGGGCTCATGTGCAAGGGGCCCTACAACCAGGGTAACTACAACAAATCTCAACAAGACATAACATGCAAGGTAAGGAATATACCAAACCTTTGGTTTATTTGCAGTGGACAACTGCGATTAATATTGATGCTATCACAACAAGGTTGCACAGCCCCTTCTGGAACCACAAACCATCCTTTACTAATTTCTCACCCTACTTGCATATACTCTATATTAATCTACAGACATCCATTAACCCCTCCACCACCCAAACAGGCCTACATCTCATACTATGAATTTGTTTGAAGATAAAATATTGGTTGACCAAAAAGTGTGGTCAATCCACTAAGAAAGACCACTCCTCTCTATGCAAACATCTCCACTTGTTCTTACCATCCGTTACCATCCCTCACCTTCTCCACCGGCCTACTCATACCACCCACCAAACATACACTCCCCTCTACAACCAAGCCTTCCCCATGCCCCCTTCCTATGACAGCCTGTGCTTACCTTGGCATAGTCTAAAGGTAAGTCATCTTCTGGACATTTGAAGACACCAACACTGCAACAGAAGAATAAGGAAAACATTCATTAAATTACAAGTTACACAATTAACAGTTCAATACGAGCAAGAAAACAGTATGATGGTACTTCTTACTCTTTCAATTTGTTAATCACTCAATTCCGTCACAAATAATATAGGCCTACTGTAAAGAAACAATGACTTGCACGCCTGATAGATATTAACCTACATACCTCGGATAAATCAATGAACCCATTGCAGATGTAGTCTGGACAGAAACCCTTGTAAACCAAAGACCCAGCTTGGCCCGTCTTTCTTGTAACCAGCATGAAACACAAAGATCATCTGAACAGTTACAATTGTTCTCCTCATATTTTACATAAGCTTTGTAGTACAACAACCCTGATCTTGGCTCCTGGTATAATAATTAGGTACAAATTCTTTCACGTTCATGTTTTTGTGTGTTGGGTATTTCCTTGGGGGCTTCAGCTCAAAGACCTTTAAGAATTGCCTGGCATAACGATTAGACTTCTGCACATGTAATCAACGGGGAAGTCCATGGTAAAATACAATAACAGGCCCCATGGTCAGACCACAACCTCACCAAAATCAAAACAAGAGAAAAAAGCCACAGAAAGAAAAAATTATTTCAAGGGTGGAATTTTATATAATAAAATGACACCACAACTCCCAAATTGAGGCGTAAAGCAGCCTAGATGCTTACACACATATACTTACAAAACACCTAAAAGTAATAAGAACAGGATTCACCCCAGACAAAGTTTTGTTTATCTTACTCATTGTTGAAATATATTTATAATAAAACGATATTAGCCACGGTGATAAATTCTTGGTAGGTAAACCAGACCTGATGAAAAATGTTGCTCGTAAATTCAAAACTTTATTTTATAGGCTTTCAAGAGATGGGTAGTCCATGGAAGTTGTGTAAACATGGTGCTACACCATGCTGCTAACTCTTTGTTTTAAGCTCAATATGTTCTCGTCCTAGACTATAATCAGAGAGGACTTCATTGTTTGAGGTATACAGCTCTGTTCCCTAAATAATTTACAAATCACGAATAAGGGTGTCGACAGAATTTATGATGGACCAATCTGAAAGATGCATTATGGATATACCTGGGCTAGTTTATGAGCAGAACTAATGGTAATTGAAAAGGGGTTCAGTGATGTAATGTAGAACGGGGGCTAAGAGATATATAGGCCAAATCAAGCAGGCGAACTTCATCATATGGACAAATGAAGAGGGGGCTTGGAAAGGGTGAGTAGTGTAAGAGCATTGTTTTGTTTGAGGGTTACATGGGGAGAGAGGTGCTGCATGGGGCGAGCGGGCCAGATGGGGTGAGTTCAGCCAAATGGGGAGAGTAAGGCCGGATGGGGCGAGTGCGGCTGGATGCAAAAGCATGAGATTGAAAGAAACCTGACAATGGAATGGCAATTTTTTAAATATTTTTCTCTTGTTTCATATCAAAGAAGCTAGCTGAATTTTATATTATTGTGACTACATCCCATGAAAATGTCATGAGCTCAAAAAATTAGAACAAAAACATTGTATCGCTTATTTTTTTCACTTTGAGTTAGTTCCTTCTTTTAGGTAGTGCATATTCATATTATTAAGTGGATACACAGCTTTTGTTATTGTTCATATTTGTATCCAAAGCCTACATTTTAATATTTAAGCATTTAAGATAGCATTTTGCTCTTAAAATACTATTATTTGCCCTATCACATTATTTTCCTCTAGCAAATATATTACATTCTGTTCAGATTCAAGTAGTTGTTTTGTTTACTGTGGTTTGGTAATTATTAATTTTAGTTACATTTGTTTCTAACATGAAATAACATAGAATATCTGACAACATATCAACATCAATCCTCCCCTAATTATCTAATCCCCTTAATTAACAGACATGGTTTCTTTGAGTCTGTACACTTTCCCTTTAAGGTACCAAAATGTCTTGTTCCAGGGTATTACAATGCCTTACAACAGTCATAACATTGTTAAGACTCTACAAGGTATCTCTAGACATGTCAATCTCTTATCAAAATGTTTTCATTGCAGATTAATCCATGCTGGAGACCCTTCCCCTGGAGGTGATACCAGCTCAATCCTAGTAGGCCATTCAGCTGGTTCACTAGTGCCACAACCCTGGGAATCAGCTTGATATAACACCTCCGCATATCATGAATACATTTGCAGCTTCCTGCCCCTCTCCCCAAATTGCACGTAACACCCCTCTCCTAAGGCAGGTGTATCTGTTGAAATATGTTGATCCTAAAATGTCAGTTGCTTTTAAATATATTTCACATGCTATGTAGATAAATTGAAAAGGAAATTGATTTGACTTTGTCCTATGCATGAAGACTAGACAGAAGAACTAGACATTGCCCAGGTATGTCTATTTTTATGTCCTGCTGAGACAGACACACAGGTTCAGAAAGATAAGTAAATATTTTGAACAAACCCAACCTTTGGAATTTTTAGTGCATGCTATGTTTAACTATTGTTAGGTATAAACCAACCCAAAGATGACTTTATTTGGAACCATTGAAACAACCTACTGTTTTGTTTCCATCAAATAGATTGCTCTTTGTTCCAGGAGGCAGATCCTGGGCATATATTTATGGTTACTGTATGAGTGTTTCATGTTTTTATGGAATATAATTTAATATCAATGCCAGAATGTTTTCTTCTTGATCACGTATATTGATCCTCAAACATTGGATTCTTGCCTTCTCTTGCACTCTTTCTTTATTTGGCTATTACTAAAAAGCTTTGGGAAAATATCTTTTAGGTGGGTGACAAAATTGTCTTTTGGCAAACTATGAGATATGTGATGCACTTGTTTAGTTCTGTCACTTTTTTTAAAGGCAAAGAAACAATGTTGCCCATAAGGTCCAACCAATGACTCATCCCTGCCCACCAAAGACCCTACAATAGTCAAGGTCCAACCAATGACTCATGACATCATTTTATATTTTAAAGCATTCAAACGTTCCTCGTAATGTTGACTTCAATACTTAAACATAAGAATATCATGAATGATAATATTATCTTTAATCAGTCCCATGATGCACATGGCATCTACTCATGGGTGAAACATAAATTTTAAGCTTCATAAAAAATCTGAAACCTTAAATAAAAAGATAATTTATTGCCGACCATATTAAGCGGCTCATAATCCCTTCCTTTCCTCTGATGTTCTCCTCCCCAGGGAACACAGCAATGATATCACTTCCAACCAATCAATGTATACTCCACTGGGAATGTGATTAAGCTTTCACACCTCTGCTTCAGGATTGGTATGAAAATTGAGGTTTTTGTCCAACTGTCTTTTACAAGGAGCCGAAAGCTTTCAATGAAATCTGCCATCGTATTAATTTTAAATGCAGTTATAAATAAACACTGCAAGCTGAGACTCTCATGTACAATAAACAAGGAATCTCTGTGTCACTGGAAGGTCATGTGACTGTATGCTATTAGTAGGTACCCAGGGGCATTTCCAGGATTTCTTGATAGGGGGCGAAGAGTAGGCATTGGTTTATACAACAAACAAATAATATTAATGATTCCTGACCCTCAGTATAATCCTTCATCACCATAACATTCTATTATGTCAAATGTAATAAGAAAATAGAAATATTGAAACAATGTATGCAGAGGACACAGTGATATGATGGTTATAATATGGTTATTTTATTTGAATTGTTTGGGTGTGGGCCTACCAAAAATCTGGTCCCTATATCTCCCCCCCCCCCCCCCCCCCCCCCCCCCCCCCCCCCCCCCC